>JAECXD010000729.1:0-249413 GCA_018151445.1 Zaprionus inermis | reverse complement strand
TGTGCTTATGTCGGGTTTTCCTAATGTTAGTACCCGAGTTCAACTCCAGCAGCAGACAACATTTTTTTAATTATGTGGCAACTCTTTTTTTTTTAATAATGTGCACCGAAAATATTCATAGTGCAATTTTATCGGTCATTGCGTAAGAAGTGCAGTGGTCGAGTGGTGATGGTAGTTGACTGTTAAGCGAGAGGTCCGGAGTTCAACTCCTGGGTGTGCCGCGACCTTACATTTATTTTTTTTTTGTATCTTATATTTTTATACCCTTGCAGAGGGTATATTAATTTTAGCCAGAAGTTTGCAACGCACCTTAGGAGACATCTCCGACCCTATAAAGTATATATATTCTGAATCAGCATCACCAGAGGAGTCGAAAAATGGATGTCCGTCTGTCCGTCCGTCCGTCCGTCCGTCCGTCCGTCCGTCCGTCCGTTCGTCTGTTGCAACGCAAACTAGTCTCTCAGTTTTTGAGCTATCTTCATGAAACTTGGCATACAAGCTTCTTATTGCTGTAGGCTGTAAATAAGTCGGAACGAGCCAGATCGGACCGATATATCGTATAGCTGTCATAGAAGCTATCGGCCGATTTTTGTTGTTTTTCAAGATATTGCAACAAGATTTGGCAAATCCTATTCTTATTACGTTCTTAATGTGCTGTTAAAATTATATCAAAATCGGACCACTATAACATATAGCTGCCATAGGAACAATCGGCTGAAATCAGGGTTTTTGTATGCAAACCTGTTTTGTTTTTTGGAAATACCGCACATTATCAATACTTTTTAATGTTATACAGTAACCCGCCCTTAGTTTTTCCATTTAAATATCTCAGACGTTTATATTCTATAGCTGTTATAGGAACAATCAGTCAGTCCGTCTGTCTGTTGCAACGCAAATTAGTCCCCCAGTTATTGAGCTATCTTCATGAAACTTGGCACCCAAGCTTATTATTGATGTAGGCTGTAAATAAGTCGGAACGAGCCAGATCGGACCGATATATCGTATAGCTGTCATAGAAGCTATCGGCCGATTTTTGTTGTTTTTCAAGATATTGCAACAAGATTTGGCAAATCCTATTCTTATTACGTTCTTAATGTGCTGTCATATAGCTGCCATAGGAACAATCGGCTGAAGTCAGGGTTTTCGTATGTAAACCTGTTTTGTTTTTGGAAATACCGCACATTATCAATACTTTTTAATGTTATACAGTAACCCGCCCTTAGTTTTTCCATTTAAATATCTGAGACGTTTATATTCTATAGCTGTTATAGGAACAATCAGTCAGTCCGTCTGTCTGTTGCAACTCAAATTAGTCCCCCAGTTATTGAGCTATCTTCATGAAACTTGGCACACAAGCTTATTATTGATGTAGGCTGTAAATAAGTCGGAACGAGCCAGATCGGACCGATATATCGTATAGCTGTCATAGAAGCTATCGACCGATTTTTGTTGTTTTTCAAGATATTGCAACAAGATTTGGCAAATCCTATTCTTATTACGTTCTTAATGTGCTGTGAAAATTGTATCAAAATCGGACCACTATAACATATAGCTGCCATAGGAACAATCGGCTGAAATCAGGGTTTTCGTATGCAAACCTGTTTTGTTTTTGGAAATACCGCACATTATCAATACTTTTTAATGGTTTACAGTAACCCGCCCTTAGTTTTTCCATTTAAATATCTGAGACGTTTATATTCTTTAGCTGTTATAGGAACAATCAGTCAGTCCGTCTGTCTGTTGCAACTCAAATTAGTCCCCCAGTTATTGCTATCTTCATGAAACTTGGCACCCAAGCTTATTATTGATGTAGGCTGTAAATAAGTCGGAACGAGCCAGATCGGACCGATATATCGTATAGCTGTCATAGAAGCTATCGGCCGATTTTTGTTGTTTTTCAAGATATAGCTATCAGGCTTACCACATCCAAATCTAAGTGTGTCCCTAATAATAAAGTTCGAAATCGAACTTTTATAACTTATAACGATCAACGATCGGTCTAATGAAGGTTCATGTTGCAATTTTATTCTGAGTACTATTACATATAGTTGTTAAACAAAAAATCATGTAGCTGTTATTCAAACGCATTTTTGAATGAGAACTTTCCAAATTTATTTATATGTTATGACCAACAGATCCTTTACATCACAAAGACATTTCCTCATAACATTTTGTGTTAAGTATATTAGAAAACCAGGTATATACAAAAGCATTAAAAAGGTAGAATTATTTTTTTTCGAAGCAGGTGTTTGATTCATGGCCTTAATCAGGTAAAAATCTTGATTTCCTGTACTGTTATAATTGTTCAATAAATACCACAGAAACCAGCAGCAATCCAAATATATTTTATATTTTGTATAACTGCAAGGGGTATGAAACCTTCGGCAAGCCGAAGGTAGCCTTGCTTTCTTGTTTTTTATTTTATAGTGTGTTGCAAAATTCAAAATAAAATTTTAGTATATTTAAAGCCACTTAGAATCTAAAGAGACATTGAGCAGCAACACAAAAAACAAACGACAAATCTAATTAGATATGTTGAGATGAATTGTGAGGCAGCATATATGTAAGTTAACAACAAAAATGTTAAAATCCAGAACAACGAACCCAATAAGCAAGCTTCAATCTGCAAGCTCAGCGTCTGCATAATTTCCTGCACACGCCGCGCTGTTTCCTGCACACGCCGAGCTGCCATATAGAATTCGAACAATCTGTTTGGCAACAACTTCCGCTCCCATCAATGCATGTGATTCCAAGAAGACTGCACCGATTCGACCAACAAAACATCAGCCGATGTCGTGGCCTATTGGAAGCTACGGATCCGACGCTGATCCTCTGCCACCAAGGGCAGCGCAGCTCACAGCCAAAGACTCACAGCTTGTTAGGGACAGCTTAGGGTAATTTAGTTGCAAATTGGATTTAGACAAATAAAGTCGTTCTTAACTGAACTCCAATTCTTTTATTTTTTACCTTGCTACCAGCAAAGTAATTAACTGACGCCCGAGCAGGGACCGGTACGCGTACGATACAACAAAACGCTTTGTAAGTTCGCGGCTAGCAATAGCATTTGCGGCAACCGGTCAAAACGCGAGTGACAAGAACGCGCAACTCACGAAAAATAAACATGTTTCGTTCGTTCAAATCCAAATTGAACTTAACTTGTTCATTTGCCCATCGGTGGACTCCAAGGACTGAAGGCAGGGCCACAGACCACCCCTCAACCCTGTACGCATCGCTGGATCCCAAGTAGTTTTCGTTGGACAAAAAGGATGAAATCCGGATCGTCGGAGGGAGGAGCCACATCAATAAGAATACCCATAGTACTGTAAGCTTAACCAACCAAAATTTAAGAAACAAAACTAACAAACAAATCGAAAAACCTATAGACTTAAGTAATATCGAATCAAATACCGTAAAACGATAAAGCAAACAAAAAGATCACAAAAGTGATATAACTAATTCCAACTTTACGATTCCCAAGGGACCCTCTAAAGTACAAGGAAAAAAACCAGCCACTGGTTATAAAATTTATAAAGGACATAAAAACATATTATTTTTAAGAAAATACAAGGTCTTACTAACTCAACTCAAACATAAATAGAAATAAGCTCCATCATTTGCTCCCTGGAACTATTTTAAACTCGACCATTCTTTGCACGGTTTCACTTAGTGTTTTATGGCTAACGTGAACAACCTGATAAGACCCTCGATACTTAGTGCTGAAGCGGCTAGACAACGCGTCAGACAAGAAGAACAAGAACTCAATAGAAACATGGTTGAAAATGTAGACAGAGCTGCATTAGCAGCTACCATTCGCGAAATTTTAGCTCAACAATTACCAAGTCTATTGAGACGCCACAATTCTTCGGAAGAATTCGCGAACGTAACAGACCAGGTAATTGCCCCAGAGCATGCAGGGAACTTAGGTGATTTAGGCAGAGTGCCGGATATAGTAAAAACTATCCGAAACTTTTCAGGTGATCCGTCCGAATTTAGCTCATGGAAGAAAGGAGTAGACCGTATTTTAGAAGCGTACAGTGCTTTCCAGGGTACTCCAAAATACTATGGTATTTTACATACCATACGTAATAAGATTGTAGGACCCGCCAACATGGCACTAGAATCTTACAATACCCCATTGAACTGGTTAGCGATTTCGAAATGTCTGACTCTGCATTATGCTGACAAGCGCGACATTAACACATTAGAATACCAAATGACAATGCTTATACAGAGTGCTAACCAATCTGTGGAAGAATTCCATCAAATGGTTTACAAGCACTTATCCCTAATCCTAAACAAGATCGGTTGTATGGGGTTAGGAAAAGAAGCGGAACAGTTAATGACGAAAATGTATAGAGATAAGGCTCTATGAAGCGACAAAGAAACTTTAACATACAGACTACAACAGAAGAAAACGAAACGCGACCCACTGAAACTCCATTGACAACGACGAACTATGAACAAGCTATGACAGAGTACGGGGACCACAACAACCTTGACGACAACCTGGACGACTACGTAGAGCAGATAGACGAAGCGGACGCTGACAATAACACTTACGACTACTACGACGACGCTGGGTTGAATTTTTTAGAATAAAAAATTCCTCTCTTCCATATTTCGTATGCAAGTTGAGGAATGGCAAATTTATTAGAATACTTATAGACACCGGTTCAAACCGAAATTATATCCAACCTTAAGTCGTCAATAACCCTATACACAATAAATCACCTTTCAATGCTGTCTCAGTAGACGGCAGCACAGTAATTACGCACCATAAGGTAGCGAACCTTTTTAATATTCAGGATATTGAAGTTAAGTTTTTCCTGTTGCCCACATTGAAATCTTTCGATGCTATTTTGGGCAATGATAGTTTAAAAGAATTAGGGGCAGTAATAAAAATCAGCAAAAATATTATGATATTAAAGAACGGTGTCTCGATCCCCATAAAAGAAAAAATATTCGAAGCAGTCAACACAATTATTCCGAGAACATCCCACTTGTCCGACAAACAAAAAACCAAGCTTGGCGAATTACTCAAGTCGTTTCCAGACTTGTTCGCAGACCCAAACCAGAAACTGACCTACACAACAAATGTAAAGGCAACGATCCGAACCTCGTCTGACAATCCTGTTTACTCGAATGGCATATCTAATGACACTGAAAGATGAAGTAAACAAACAGATAAAATAACTTTTAGAAGATGGTATAATTTGACCTTCGAGGTCCCCATACAATTCACCAGTGTGGATTGTACCCAAAAAGGCAGACGCTTCAGGCGAAAAAAAATATCGCATGGTTATTGATTATCGCAAACTCAATAAAATAACCATTGCAGATAAATACCCTATTCCCGAAATAAATGAGGTACTTACCCAATTAGGAGACAATAAAGTATTTTAATTATTTTTGTTTTAGATCTAAAAAGTGGTTTCCATCAAATCTCGTTAAAAAATAGTGACATAGAAAAGACCGCCTTCTCCGTAAACAACGGAAAATATGAGTTTACACGACTCCCATTTGGTCTTAAGAATGAACCCTCAATTTTCCAACGTGCATTAGATGACATACTTCGAGAACATATTAGAAAAATATGTTTTATTTACATAGACGATATCATCATATTTAGCAAAGATGATGATACGCATATTGAGAACTTCGCTAAAATTTTTCAAACTTTACAGAACGCTAACATGAAATGTCAGCTAGGCAAATGTGAGTTCATGAAAAACAAAGTCGAATTCCTTGGATTTGTTGTCTCCGATAGGGGAATAGAAACCAATCCGAGTAAAGTGGCAGCGATAGCGAATTATCCCTGCCCTAAAACTTTGAGGGATCCAAGATCCTTCCTAGGGCTTTCCGGCTACTATAGAAGATTTATACAAAATTATGCCAAATTGGCTAAACCCCTACCTTCACTTTTAAGAGGGGAAGATGGACACGTGTCCAAAAGAATGTCATCCAAAAATATAATTTCACTAGACAATAAAGCTCTAGAATCTTTTAAGAAGCTTAAAACTAACTTAGTGTCAAATGAAATAATTCTCCGTTACCCAGATTTCAACAAGGAGTTCCATTTAACTACTGATGCTTCAAATTTCGCGATCGGCGCAGTTCTATCGCAAGACAACCACCCTATATAATTTCTTTCTAGAACACTTTCCAAAGCCGAAGAGAACTATGCGGCGAACGAAAAAGAAATGTTAGCCATAATTTGGGCACTCAAAGCCCTCAAAAATTACCTATACGGTAAAGCAAAGGTTAAGATCTTTACAGATCATCAACCTTTAACACATTCTCTGAGTAGCTGGAATGGAAACGCCAGAATCAAGAGATGGAAGGCTTATTTAGAGGAATATGATTATGAAATATTCTATAAACCGGGAAAGGAAAATGTTGTTGCAGACGCGCTCTCAAGAATACCTTTAGAGCAAATTAACTCTGTTGCCTCTACACAACATAGCGCTGAAAGTTCTAGCCATGACCTAATCCCTAGCGTCAAAGCCCCAATAAATGCTTTTAAAAATCAAATATTCTTTTATAAATCAGATAAATACAATAACAAGTTTACCATCCCATTTCCTACCTTCCATAGACATGAAATATACCGACATGAATACACTACGGACGATATAATTACAGACTTAAAAAAACACCTCAACCCTTCCGTAATTAACGGCATTCACACGACTGAAGACATAATGGGAAAAATATAGACAACCTACCGAAGTCACTTTAAAGGAATCAAAACTCGATTCACCCAATCCAGGGTAGAAGACTTGACAGACGAAACCGAACAGGAAGAAAGAATTCTTCAAATACATAGGAGAGCACATCGAAACGCTCTAGAAAATCAAAAGCAACTAGCAGAAACCTATTATTTTCCAAGAATGAAGCAAAAAATTATACATTTAGTTAAGCAATGCAAAGTTTGCAAAGAAGCTAAATATGATAGACACCCCCCAAATCCAGAAATTCAAGAAACTCCTATTCCAGAATACCCCGGTCACATATTGCACATTGACATTTATTCTACAGAACGACACTTAGTACTCACTGCAATAGATAAGTTTTCTAAATTAGCGAAAGCGAATTATAAATTCAAAAGCGATAGAAGATATCAGAACCCCTTTGCGTGACATTATATTTTATTTCGGAGTACCAAAACATATCGTTATGGACAACGAAAAAGCTTTCAATTCCCAATCAATTAAGTTCATATTGGAGCAGCTACAGATAGAAGTCTATACTGCTCCGCCATACAAAAGTACAGTTAACGGTCAGGTAGAACGCTTCCATTCAACACTCTCAGAGATAATGAGATGCCTCAAGAAAGAGGGCACTGAGAGAAATTTTAAAGAACTTTTAGAAAGGGCAGTTTACGAGTACAATTACAGTTTTCATTCGGTTACAAAGAAACGACCATTAGAAGTATTCTTCGGCAGGAGAGTAACAACAGACCCGGGCCAATACGAGACAGCCAGACAAGACAATATTGAAAGACTTAAAAATAAACAGAAAATGGACCAAACAAACCACAATAAGAACAAAAAGGAAATACTTAACTATTAGCCAGGAGAAGAAATATGCGTAAGAATAAACACTAGTTTAAGTTCAAACCTTTCGCCAAGATATAGGAAGGAAAAAGTTAAGGAAAACAAGCACATCACAGTAACAACAGAATCGGGAAAAACAGTACATAAAAGCCATATCAAAATCTAAAATTTTTCAGAATATTACTATGGATTACGAACGAAGTGAGTGGAACCATGAACCTTACGAACTAAACGAACGCACAGATACTGACAATGAACAAGGGGATCGGAAAGCTACAAACTTCAACGACCAAACTAATACACCTCATTAACCTCGACCAAATCCAAACCGCTTTAGACATTTTACATGAACATACGGAAAACAGCCTTAAACGCAGTCCATTATACGCAACTCTTCACCATGAGATAAACACAACTATTCACACATTCCGAACAGTCACAGCCTTTCCCAAAACTCGAAAAACTAGGTCCTTAAATTGGCTAGGGTCAGGATGGAAGTACATAGCGGGTAGTGCAGATCATGATGACCTAGTTAGAGCAGAATTTAGATAAACTTATTGACAACAATAACCAACAGGTCATTGTTAACAAGCAGTTAGAAGAAAGAATAAATAAACTAATATCAGTATCCAACGCTCTCAGCAATTCTATTCAAAAAAGCAGTTCAGTAAGTATCGAGATGGCTATTAGTTTGCACAATCAGATTCGCCTTTTAAAAGAAGAAATAATTAACATTAAATATGCCATTCAATGGGCACGATTAAACGTAGTTAACACACTTGTATTAAATGAAGATGAGCTAATTGAAATCGAGAAAATTTTTAAAAGAAATAATATGCCAACCCTATCAATGGAAGAAATAATGGAGTTTTCCGATGTGTCAATTCTACATAATAAAACAACACTTCTGTATATTGTAAAAGTTCCAAACTTAGAAGAAATACAATACCAAGACCTTATTATAAAACCCATTGTAAAAAACAATTCAATTATACACTTAAACTTTCAAGAAATCTTTGTTTTCAAAAACCTTACCTATGGCATTCCCCAAACTTGTAAAACTGTAGAATATATAAAAATATGCGATAAGAAAAAAATTGTTAATATAAGTAATTCAAATGTATCCCAAAGCTAGTTCAGGGACAGAAAGCGCTGTGTAGTTTTAGCAATACCGACCATGTACCCAAAATAGAAGAAGTCGACGATGGAAACATCCTACTAAACGACTACGATGGAAACGTAACCTGGAACAACACAGAACTTCACATAGAGGGCACCTATCTGGTTCAACTGTCAAATGACTCGATGATTATCGACAACCAGCAGTTCAGCAACTTGGAACCTACAGTCTCGACCCCTGGAGCACCTCTTGTGCAGTTTACGGCCGAAGAAAAAGAAAGACTTAAGGTTCTATCGCTTGAAGCATTGGACGCATTGCACATAAACAACACTGGACAGCTGAAGCACATAAGAACCCATTCAACGGTCAACAGCATTACTTTACTAACGCTCTTTGGGGTTATTCTGGTTCTTATCCTGGGTTTGCACATCTATAGCCAACGGCAGAAGAGCATAACCCTGCAACTAGGTCCCACGCCTGGAATGGAAGCGAACCGCGATTCTCGCACCTACAACCTGCGAGCAATCTTCGACTAAGGCACAGCACCAGCTACCTCAGTTCAACAACATTCCATACTTCTAGAGACAGCTTAAGGACAAGCAAAATTTGGAGGGGGAAGAGTTAACAACAAAAATGTTAAAATCCAGAACAACGAACCCAATAAGCAAGCTTCAATCTGCAAGCTCAGCGTCTGCATAATTTCCTGCACACGCCGCACTGTTTCCTGCATACGCCGAGCTGCCAAGTAGAATTCGAAGAATCTGTTTGGCAACAACTTCCGCTCCCACCAATGCAAGTGATTCCAAGAAGACTGCACCGATTCGACCAACAAAACATCAGCCGATGTCGTGGCCTATTGGAAGCTACGGAGCCGACGCCGATCCTCTGCCACCAAGGGCAGCGCAGCTCACAGCCAAAGATTCACAGCTTGTTAGGGACAGCTTAGGGTAATTTAGTTGCAAATTGGATTTAGACAAATAAAGTCGTTCTTAACTGAACTCCAATTCTTTTATTTTTTACCTTGCTACCAGCAAAGTAAATAACTTGTATGTATGTATAGGCGTCTCTATCACACAACGTATAAAAATGCAAAGTAATAAAAGCAAAGGGCAACATCCAATAAGAATCGAGTGGAACTTACATAGGCAAAACAAATTAGAGACGGAAAGAAATAAAAAGCAAGAACGCATTGTTCACATTTGGCACGTGTTTTTCCGAAGAATTGTAGCGGGTATATCACAGTCGAGTCAGCTCGACTATAGCCTTTCCGACTTGTTTTGTTGTATTTTAATTGTTTGTTTTTTATTTTACAGTGTGTTGCGAAATACAAAATAAGTTTTTAGTATATTTAAAGCCACCTAGAATCGAAAGAGACATTGAGCAGCAATACAAAAAAACAAACGACAAATCAGATTAGATATGTTGAGATGTATTGTGAGGGACCAAATATGTATGTATGTCTCTTTCACACATGCATTATTAAATGCCCTCTGCTTAGCTCTAACTGCAAAGCAATAAAGGCAAAGTGTGTTATATCCACCCTCGGAATGGAATTTATATTTCCTAGATGTTTTACATCTGGATATTGTTCCTATCTTTGGCTAGGCCGCCCTCCCCTTTGATTCTTTTGCGGCTAGCAAAAACAGCCTGTGGGGGGTTCTTTTGGAGAACTTCCTAGCCCTTTTTTTGAGGGAAGGCACACAAAATAAAAATAAAAAGAATCTTTGCCACTGTCTCGTGTCAGAAAATAGAGATTAGAAAAGAAAAGTACTACCCTTCTACGGGGTGCACTTCGGGGACACTACTGGTGTTGGTGTAGGTCCTGCGTCTTTACCCACCCTACCTATGAGTCCTTTTTCGCATTCATTTGAAGAACTCCCTGACCTAACATTACCCTTTCACCAACCTTCAGAATCATTATAAAATTACTTTATTTTTCCATGTAAAAATTCCATAATTATTCATTTATTTCCAAAAAAAAATATATACATATAATATTCCTAAAAGGTTTCATGTTTATGTTTTTAATTATTCATATGATCCTAGTACGTTAATTTTTGATTTTTTTTCTTTCGTAATTTAATTAATAGCCGCCAAGATAAAAATTTTAACATCAAATAAGTTGCTGCCAAATTGTTGCCAGAATTGCAACTCGAACTGTCGCCAAACTGCTGCCAAATTGCCGTAAGCTGTTGCAAAATTGCCGTAAGCTGTTGCAAAATTGCCGTAAGCTGTTGCAAAATTGCAGTAAGCTGTTGCAAAATTGCCGTAAGCTGCCGCAAAATTGCCGGTGTTTCGTTAATGGTGCGTTTTCTTTTCTTCTTTTTAGTGTTATAAACTGATTTTTTTAAATTGATTTTCTTTTTAAACAGATTCTCTTTGCCGGGGCCTTCTGTGTATGACAATTATGTGTCCGGTGTATTATCTCAATAAGTGAGCATTTACGAGTTAAACTTTTATTTTTATATATGTTGAATTTTTATCCTCATCGCTCTTCCTTTTTTTTTCCAGCGTTCGCAAACTATGCCCCGATGTAGAACTCCGCGCCCGACTAGCACTAGGCTGCTAGCGCGCCAACTCTGCTTTGCCCTAGATGCTGTTGCAGGTAAGATGACACTGTCCTCAGGCTGTATATGAATCTTCAAGATTTTTTCTTGGTCACTAGCACTTCCTTTTTTTTCTTTTTTTTTCGTTTCTATTCAGGCACAGGCACCCAGTCGTCGCGGAGGAGAATGTATGACTCCCATGATCTAGCAAAATCTAGTAAATCGCCATACTTATTCTCCTCCTTGTCGACTTCCTTTTCTCGTTCGGACAAGTTGCAACACTGAGTAGCCAAAATTAAGGATACCATCTCCTGTTTTTTATTAGGAATTCACTTCTTATCAAAATCCCCGTAAGTTTGCAAAGTTGCACAAATTATATTACTAATTAATTGATTTTTTCCCTTACAGATTCCAGATACCTAGATTTAATTTAGTTTAATATACTTTTAAGAAACTTTAGTTTTAATATATATTTATAAGTTTAATGTAGTAGTTATAAGACTCTGTCCGTGCCACCCTCTATTTCGTTCGTAGGCCTCTATAGCTAGAATTGTGAAGGTGATAATTTGTCTCTGTTTGTCCGTTCATCACAACCACTGTTTAGTTCGTAGGCGTCCGTAGGGAACTAAACAGAAGTGTGTAGGTTCTCATTTTATTATGGCCGTATGTCCTTCGCGTGATATGTTACCACTAATATTCCCTGTAGGTTCTTTAGAATGTAGTAGGAATTTCCTTTGCTTTTCTCGAACTCTTGATTTTATGAACATAGGTTCTAGCTTGGTATTCACTCCTTTTTCAAAGGAGCTTTGTAAGAAATTTCTCCTAAACACTTCCTGTCCCACTTAAAAATTTACCTCTTTTGTTCGCAAATTGTATTTGTCTGCTTGCTGCTCATAAGCATTTTTCATGTTTGCTTTTAGCTGCTTTCGCAGCAGCTGCAGTTGATCCTCCTTACGGAAGCCTCATACAAGTTAATATTTTCCTTTGTGGAAATTAAAACGAGTCCAATCTGCGAAGTTGACCTTTTATTTCGGATTCAAATTAAGAACTGAACATTGAGAATTAGAGTAAGCCCTAAGTAAGCTGTGGGTGTCTGGCAGAGGCGTCGGCAGAACGTTGGCGTCGTCGCTGATGGCGTGATCGGCAGCTAGGCGGAGCATTGGAGTGGTGGGTTCTAGTGGGTTCTAGTTCTGGTATTTTGATGATATAGATAATCGCTGTTTTATTATGTAATACTGAAACATCAACAAATTCTAGCATTTCTTCGATTGATAAAGAGGTAATATTGTTTTTTTGAAATATTTTATTTACTTCAATTAGTTCAAATTCGTTTAAAAGGAGTGTGTTAATTACGTTAATTTTTGCCCATTGAATGGCATATTTAATGTTTACAATTTCTTCTTTTATCAATCTGACCTGATTTTGCAGACTTGTTGCTATTTCATTGTTAAAATTGTTATCCTTTTTTATTGAGTTCGTAAGCATATTTGAGATTGTTGTTAAATTATTGATTCTACTTTGCAGTTGTTTAGTAACTATTACCTGATCGTTATTGTTAGTTATAAGGCTATTTAAATTATTTTCGATCATAGTTAAGTCGTCATGATCCGGATTTCCTGCCACAAATTTCCAAGCTGAACCAATCCAATTGATTGATCGAACTTTGCGATATTTTGAGGTCAGAGTACTTAATGCGGTAAATGCCTGAACTATTTCGTGTGTTAGTGTATGGTAGAGGTAGCTTTCTTTTAAGTCATTAATTGTGTGTTCTCGTATTTTGTACAATTCTGTTTCTAGCTGTTCTAGGTCTAATAGATGGTTTAATTTAGTTGATGATATTTGTAGTTTCCCTAATCCTTTGTACACTGAGACGGTTTGAGCGTCGGTGTAATTAGTGATTTCCATATTTGCCAATGCTAATGGCAGAAGCATTAAAAATAAGAAAATCCTGTAATGGGGAAAAGGAGAAGAAGAAAAAAAAAAATGTATATGAAATCATTTATTCAGTGAACGAATGAATTTGTTAAGGGTATAGGCCGATCCCTCACGATCGGATCGATACCCGCAAACGGACAACAATTGTGAGTTAGAGGGTATTTATTATAAAAAATTTTTATTTCATTTTATGTTTCTTACTTCAGACGAATACGGACATGTTTCCCTAGGCAGTATCGGACTAAAAAAATTGTATTATTACTCTTGTTTTATGTTACTCTTGTGAACGATTCTTCCTGTTTCTGTGATAATAGTTGTATGTCTATTTTCTTTTACTGTTTCTTTCTTGTACCGTGGGGACAGTTTAGAACCTAGTCTTGTGTTTTGCTTTATAAACACTATTTGCCCTGGCTCATAGTCTTTGATCTTATTGCGTTTTTCATTATGGTTTTTTAAGTCTGTTGCTTGTTTTGATTTCAGTTTTTCGATGTTATCTTGTCTGCCAAAAAATATTTCTAATGGACGCTTTTTTGTTACAGAGTGAATTGTGAAGTTGTATTCGTAGACAGCTGAATCTAATAGTTCTTCAAAAGTTCGGTGTACCTGTTTGGTTTTTAAGCATCTCATAATTTCAGCGAGGGTAGAATGAAACCGTTCTATTTGTCCGTTTACGGAACTTTTATAAGGGGGTGCTTTAAAAATTTGTATGCCCAGCTGATCTCTCATCATAAAAGTTATTGTAGCGGAATTAAAAGATTTTTCATTATCCATTACGACGTATTTTGGTACGCCAAAATAGAATAGGATGTCATGTAAGGGTTTTCTTATGTCTTCTATTGATTTTGAATTTATTAATTTGGCTTGCGCAAGTTTAGAAAATTTGTCAATTGCCGTTAGTACCAGTTTTTTTCTGTAGAGAAAATATCTATATGGATTGTGTGTCCCGGAAACTCAGGAATTGGAGTTTCCATTATTTCTGGGTTTGTGGGATGCCTATCATATTTTCCTTCCTTGCACACCTGACACTGTTTTACTAATGTTAAAATTTTAGATTTCATTTTGGGAAAATAACATTTTTCGGATAATTGGATTTTCTTCTCTTCAGCGCCCTATTATGAGTTTTAAGGATAAGTTCATATTGATCAGTTTCATTAACTATGTCTTCTACCCGGTTTTGACTAAATCTGACTTTAAACAAGAAAGCAAGGCTACCTTCGGCTTGCCGAAGGTTTCATACCCTTGCAGTTATACAAAATATAAAATATATTTGGATTGCTGCTGGTTTCTGTGGTATTTATTGAACAATTATAACAGTACAGGAAGTCAAGATTTTTACATGATTAAGGCTATTCTACCTTTTAATGCTTTTGTACATACCAGGATTTCTTATATACTTAACACAAAATGTTATGAGGAAATGTCTTTGTGTTGTAAAGGATCTGTTGGTCATAAAATATAAATAAATTTGGAAAGTTCTCATTCAAAAATGCGTTTGAATAACAGCTATATGATTTTTTGTTTAACAGCTATATGTAATAGTACTCAGGTTTCCATAAAATTGCAACATGAACCTTCATTAGGCCGATCGTTGATCGTTATAAGTTATAAAAGTTCGATTTCGAACTTTATTATTAGGGACACACTTAGATTTGGATGTGATAAGCCTGATAGCTATATCTTGAAATATAACGAAAATCGGCCGTAGGCTCCATGACAGCTATACGATATATCAGTCCGATCTGGCCCATTCCGACTTATTTAAAGAGGGCAGAAATAAGAAGCTTATGAGCAAAGTTTCATGAAGATAGCTCAATAACTAGGGGACTAATTTGAGTTGCAACAGACACGCGGACTGACTGAGTGTTCCTATAACAGCTATAGAATATAAACGTCTGAGATATTTAAATGGAAAAACTAAGGGCGGGTTACTGTATAACATTAAAAAGTATTGATAATGTGCGGTATTTCCAAAAACAAAACAGGTTTGCATACAAAAACCCCGATTTCAGCCGATTGTTCCTATGGCAGCTACATGTTATAGTGGTCCGATTTTGATATAATTTTGACAGCACATTAGCAACGTAATAAGAATAGGATTTGCCAAATCTTGTTGCAATATCTTGAAAAACAACAAAAATCGGCCGATAGCTTCTATGACAGCTATACGATATATCGGTCCGATCTGGCTCGTTCCGACTTATTTATAGCCTACATCAATAATAAGCTTGGGTGCCAAGTTTCATGAAGATAGCTCAATAACTGGGGGACTAATTTGAGTTGCAACAGACAGACGGACTGACTGATTGTTCCTATAACAGCTATAGAATATAAACGTCTAAGATATTTAAATGGAAAAACTAAGGGCGGGTTACTGTATAACATTAAAAAGTATTGATAATGTGCGGTATTTCCAAAAACAAAACAGGTTTGCATACAAAAACCGTGATTTCAGCCAATTGTTCCTATGGCAGCTATATGTTATAGTGGTCCGATTTTGATACAATTTTGACAGCACATTAAGAACGTAATAGGAATGGGATTTGCCAAATCTTGTTGCAATATCTTGAAAAACAACAAAAATCGGCCGATAGCTTCTATGACAGTTATACGATATATCGGTCCGATCTGGCTCGTTCCGACTTATTTATAGCCTACATCAATAATAAGCTTGGGTGCCAAGTTTCATGAAGATAGCTCAATAACTGGGGGACTAATTTGAGTTGCAACAGACAGACGGACTGACTGATTGTTCCTATAACAGATATAGAATATAAACGTCTAAGATATTTAAATGGAAAAACTAAGGGCGGGTTACTGTATAACATTAAAAAGTATTGATAATGTGCGGTATTTCCAAAAACAAAACAGGTTTGCATACAAAAACCGTGATTTCAGCCGATTGTTCCTATGGCAGCTATATGTTATAGTGGTCCGATTTTGATACAATTTTGACAGCACATTAAGAACGTAATAGGAATAGGATTTGCCAAATCTTGTTGCAATATCTTGAAAAACAACAAAAATCGACCGATAGCTTCTATGACAGCTATACGATATATCGGTGCGATCTGGCTCTTTCCGACTTATTTACAGCCTACAGCAATAATAAGCTTGTGCGCCAAGTTTCATGAATATAGCTCAATAACTGGGGGACTAATTTGAGTTGCAACAGACAGACGGACTGACTGATTGTTCCTATAACAGCTATAGAATATAAACGTCTAAGATATTTAAATGGAAAAACTAAGGGCGGAGTACTGTATAACATTAAAAAGTATTGATAATGTGCGGTATTTCCAAAAACAAAACAGGTTTGCATACAAAAACCGTGATTTCAGCCGATTGTTCCTATGGCAGCTATATGTTATAGTGGTCCGATTTTGATATAATTTTGACAGCACATTAAGAACGTAATAAGAATAGGATTTGCCAAATCTTGTTGCAATATCTTGAAAAACAACAAAAATCGGCCGATAGCTTCTATGACAGCTATACGATATATCGGTGCGATCTGGCTCTTTCCGACTTATTTACAGCCTACAGCAATAATAAGCTTGTGTGCCAAGTTTCATGAATATAGCTCAATAACTGGGGGACTAATTTGAGTTGCAACAGACAGACGGACGGACGGACGGACGGACGGACAGACGGACATCCATTTTTCGACTCCTCTGGTGATGCTGATTCAGAATATATATACTTTATAGGGTCGGAGATGTCTCCTAAGGTGCGTTGCAAACTTCTGGCTAAAATTAATATACCCTCTGCAAGGGTATAAAGATCGAAAATGTTCTGGATAAATTCGTTGTATTTGGCCCATTATATCTTCTGTTGTGTGAATGCCATTAATGACTGTGGGATAAAGATGTTTTCTTAAAATTTGTATTAAATCATCATCTGAGTATGTTGGCTGCGATATTGTATGCCTATGGAATGTGGGAAATGGAAGGGTAGGGAAGGTGGCTCTTCTTTAAGTATAAAAATTTGGTTTTTAAAAACATTAATCGGAGATTCAACATTTGATATCAAATTGTGGCTAGAACTTTGAGCGCTATGTTGAGTTGCTGTCAATGAATTAATTTCAACTTGCCTTGGTGCCCTCGATAGTGCGTCTGCTACTACATTTTCTTTTCCTGGCAATTCTTTATTATATTCATCCAAATAAGACTTCCACCTTCTAATAGCTATCCCACCTTTCCAATTGCAATCGTGCGTAAGTGGTTCGTGATCGGTATAGATTTTTACCTTTGAACCACCGTAAAGATATCCCTTGAAGAAATTAACAGCCCAATGTATTGCTAACATTTCTTTCTTTGCCGTTTCGTATTGTTCTTCAGTTTTGGAAAGTGTTCTAGATATAAATGAAATTGGTCTGTTGGACTGTGATAATACTGCTCCTATCGCATAGTCAGAGGCGTCTGTCGTTAGTGTGAATTCCTTATCAAAGTCTGGGTATTGGAGTATTACATCTTTGGATATCAGTGTACTGCGCAACTGTTCGAATGCTTTTATTGCTTTATCGTCTAAGTGAATCAATTTCTTTGCCGACATTCCTTTTGAAATGCGCCCGTCTTCCCCTCTAAGCAAATCAGTCAGTGGCTTGGCCATTGTAGCATAGCCCAGTATAAACCTCCTGTAGTATCCTGATAGCCCAAGAAAGGATCTTAATTCCTTTAAGGTCTTTGGTCTCGGATAGTTAGCTATGGCTTCTACCTTTGTTGGGTTAGTCTCTATTTCTTTATCTGATATAACGAATCCTAAGAATTCTACTTTGTTCTTAAAGAACTCGCACTTGTCTAGTTGGCATTTAACGTTTGCTGCACTTAGTGTTTCAAAAATTGTTTTCAGATTTTTGCAATGAGACTCTTCGTCTTTGCTAAAAACAATAATGTCATCAATGTAAATGTAGCAAATGTTTCCTATGTGTTCCATAAGGATGTCGTCAAGGGCGCGTTGGAATATTGAAGGGGCATTTTTAAAACCAAAGGGGAGCCTAGTAAACTCGTAATTTCCATTGTTTACGGAAAATTCTGTTTTTTCTATATCTTTCTCTTTTAATGGAATGGTGAAATCCGCTTTTAAGGTCTAAAACGGAAAAAAGCTTGTTATTACCTAACTGTGCAATGACTCCGTTTATGTCAGGTATAGGGTATTTGTCAGGTATTGTTACATTATTCAGTTTTCTATAATCAATGACCATTCTATATTTTTTTAGCATCCTGTTTTTTTGGAACGATCCAAACAGGTGAATTATATGGGGAACGCGATGGTCGTATTATGTCATTCTCTAAAAGGTCTTTAACCTGTTTGTCAACCTCAGCTTTTAAAGCCATTGGGTACTGATAAAATCTAGAGTAAACTGGTGTGTCAGTATTTATTCGTATTTTGGCTTTCACATTTGTGAGGTAGGTCAGTTTGTCATCCGGTTCGGCAAATAAGGTTGGGTAATTTTTGAGTAAGCGATTTAATTCAAATCGCTGATTGTGTGTAAGGTGATCCAACCTTGGTATTATTACATTGACTGATTCAAATTTTTTTTCTTTAATGGGAATATTTGTGCCATTTTTATACCCTTGCAGAGGGTATATTAATTTTAGCCAGAAGTTTGCAACGCACCTTAGGAGACATCTCCGACCCTATAAAGTATATATATTCTGAATCAGCATCACCAGAGGAGTCGAAAAATGGATGTCCGTCTGTCCATCCGTCTGTTGCAACGCAAACTAGTCTCTCAGTTTTTGAGCTATCTTCATGAAACTTGGCATTCAAGCTTCTTATTGCTGTAGGCTGTAAATAAGTCGGAACGAGCCAGATCGGACCGATATATCGTATAGCTGTCATAGAAGCTATCGGCCGATTTTTGTTGTTTTTCAAGATATTGCAACAAGATTTGGCAAATCTTATTCTTATTACTTTCTTAATTTGCTGTCAAAATTGTATCAAAATCGGATCACTATAACATATAGCTGCCATAGGAACAATCGGCTGAAATCAGGGTTTTTGTATGCAAACCTGTTTTGTTTTTGGAAATACCGCACAATTTCAATACTTTTTAATGTTATACAGTAACCCGCCCTTAGTTTTTCCATTTAAATATCTCAGAAGTTTATATTATATACATAGCTGTTATAGGAACAATCAGTCAGTCCGTCTGTATGTTGGAACTCAAATTAGTCCCCCAGTTATTGAGCTATCTACATGAAACTTGGCACACAAGCTTATTATTGCTGTAGGCTGTAAATAAGTCGGAACGAGCCAGATCGGACCGATATATCGTATAGCTGTCATAGAAGCTATCGGCCGATTTTTGTTGTTTTTCAAGATATTGCAACAAGATTTGGCAAATCCTATTCTTATTACGTTCTTAATGTGCTGTCAAAATTGTATCAAAATCGGACCACTATAACATATAGCTGTCATAGGAACAATCGGAAACTTGGCACACAAGCTTCTTATTTCTGCCCTCTTTAAATAAGTCGGAATGGGCTAGATCGGACTGATATATCGTATAGCTGTCATGGAGCCTATCGGCCGATTTTCGTTATATTTCAAGATATAGCTATCAGGCTTACCACATCCAAATCTAAGTGTGTCCCTAATAATAAAGTTCGAAATCGAACTTTTATAACTTAAAACGATCAACGATCGGCCTAATGAAGGTTCATGTTGCAATTTTATGGAAACCAGAGTACTATTACATGTAGCTGTTAAACAAAAAATCCTGTAGCTGTTATTCAAACGCATTTTTGAATGAGAACTTTCCAAATTTATTTATATTTTATGACCAACAGATCCTTTACAACACAAAGACATTTCCTCATAACATTTTGTGTTAAGTATATAAGAAATCCAGGTATATACAAAAGCATTAAAAAGGTAGAATTATTTTTTTTTCGAAGCAGGTGTTTGATTCATAGCCCTAATCAGGTAAAACTGTTGACTTCCTGTATTGTAATAATTGTTCAATAAATACCACAGAAACCAGCAGCAATCCAAATATATTTTATATTTTGTATAACTGCAAGGGGTATGAAACCTTCGGCAAGCCGAAGGTAGCCTTGCTTTCTTGTTCTAATTCTTCTTGTACTTGCCAATCTGGCATTTTTCTTATGTCATCGTGAGCATATTTATATTTTCTATTGTTACTTTCTTAATTTGCTGTCAAAATTGTATCAAAATCGGATCACTATAACATATAGCTGCCATAGGAACAATCGGCTGAAATCAGGGTTTTTGTATGCAAACCTGTTTTGTTTTTGGAAATACCGCACAATTTCAATACTTTTTAATGTTATACAGTAACCCGCCCTTAGTTTTTCCATTTAAATATCTCAGAAGTTTATATTATATACATAGCTGTTATAGGAACAATCAGTCAGTCCGTCTGTATGTTGGAACTCAAATTAGTCCCCCAGTTATTGAGCTATCTACATGAAACTTGGCACACAAGCTTATTATTGCTGTAGGCTATAAATAAGTCGGAACGAGCCAGATCGGACCGATATATCGTATAGCTGTCATAGAAGCTATCGGCCGATTTTTGTTGTTTTTCAAGATATTGCAACAAGATTTGGCAAATCCTATTCTTATTACGTTCTTAATGTGCTGTCAAAATTGTATCAAATTGTATAATCGGACCACTATAACATATAGCTGTCATAGGAACAATCGGCTGAAATCAGGGTTTTTGTATGCAAACCTGTTTTGTTTTTGGAAATACCGCACATTATCAATACTTTTTAATGTTATACAGTAACCCGCCCTTAGTTTTTCCATTTAAATATCTCAGACGTTTATATTATATAGCTGTTATAGGAACAATCAGTCAGTCCGTCTGTCTGTTGCAACTCAAATTAGTCCCCCCCTTATTATTGAGCTACCTTCATGAAACTTTTCTCCCAAGCTTCTTATTTCTGCCCTCTTTTAATAAGTCGGAACGGGCCAGATCGGACTGATATATCGTATAGCTGTCATAGAAGCTATCGGCCGATTTTCGTTATATTTCAAGATATAGCTATCAGTCTTACCACATTCAAATCTAAGTGTGTCCCTAATAATAAAATTCGAAATCGAACTTTTATAACTTATAACGATCAACGATCGGCCTAATGAAGGTTCATGTTGCAATTTTATGGAAATCTGAGTACTATTACATGTAGCTGTTAAACAAAAAATCATGAAGCTGTTATTCAAACGCATTTTGGAATGAGAACTTTCCAAATTTAGATTTTATGACCAACAGATCCTTTACAAAGACATTTCCTCATAACATTTTGTGTTAAGTATATAAGAAATCCAGGTATATACAAAAGCATTAAAAAGGTAGAATTATTTTTTTTCGAAGCAGGTGTTTGATTCATAGCCTTAATCAGGTAAAAATCTTGACTTCCTGTATTGTAATAATTGTTCAATAAATACCACAGAAACCAGCAGCAATCCAAATATATTTTATATTTTGTATAACTGCAAGGGTATGTAACCTTCGGCAAGCCGAAGGTAGCCTTGCTTTCTTGTTCTAATTCTTCTTGTACTTGCCAATCTGGCATTTTTCTTATGTCATCGTGAGCATATTTATATTTTCTATTGTTCGTCAACGACCTGAGCATATATCTATCCCCCTCCAACAATTCGGTTATTTCAAAAGGCCCTCTAAACTTCGGACTTAACTTTGTTTGATGCCTTTCTTCATTTTTTAACAACACGAAATCTCCAACTTGACATTTAACAACTTTGGCTTTTCCTTTATCAAATTGCTTCTTGTTATATGCTGCTGCAGCTGAAATATTGTGAACTGCCTGTGCTCTTACTTCTGCCAAATCAATCTCGTCTGCCGTATCGCAAGGTGGAAGCAACCCCAACGGGCGGGCAACGTTGCCAATAAACAGTTCTAAGGGATTTGCCTTGGTTGCTTTACTAACCGTACAGTTTAACGCTAATTGAACCTCTCCCAACGCATCTTGCCAAGCGCGGCTGCTTTCTCAACTGCAGTCAATAAGTTCTTTAAGGTGCTCATAATGCGTTCGACTTGCCCATTAGCTCTACTTGCACCAGTCGCAATCAAATGCAAATTTATTTTCTGTTGATCACAAAACTCACTAAATTTAGTGCTGGCAAAACACCTACCCTGATCTGCTATAATGCGATTTGGCACCCCAAACAAAGATATAGCCGACGACACAGCCTTTATGCAATTCTCAGCGTCAATCTTAATAGTGTGGGTTAGGTAAACGAATTTAGTAAAGGCATCTACTTGGACGATTATATACTCTTTCTGATCAGCCTTGCCACTCAACTTTCCAGTAATATCAATATGAACGGTGTGCCAAGGTATGTTTACTTTTGGTATTGGGTGTAGGCTAGCTTGAATTTTGCCGGAAGAAGTCTTTGACATTTTACAAGTAATGCAGTTTTCAACGAACTTTCGAATATATTTAGACATGTTTGCAAACCAGTAAAAGTCATAGGCCTTATCTAATGTCTTCTCCCAACCCAGGTACATAACTGCCTCATGAATTTGATTTATAACAGACCATCTAAATGATCTTGGAACAATTGGTAAGGAACGGGTTCTGCCGTTTCGCTGAATTTTCCTATATAATATTATTCCGCTTCTCAATTTATAAGTTTTTGCAACATCCGCAGGAAGAGAAAAATCTTTCAATTTATTTACGATATCAACTATTTCGGAATCCTGTCGCTGTTCAGCCAAAAGCCAATTACTGGATATTTCTGCTAGATTAACTCTTTTTCAGGAATCTTGCACTTTGTAGCAATTACATCAGCTGAAGTCAAATTTCTCGAAAAGAAGTCAACATGTGCCATTCGTTTACCTTCTCTATATTGCAAGTCGAATGTAAACGACTGTAAATAAGCCCACCATCTTTGTACCCTGGGAGATAGGTCAAGTTTGGTCCTTGATGCCTTAAGCGAGTTACAGTCAATAAAGACAACAAAATTTCTACCCAGTAAATAATGCCGAAAATGTTTTATAGCCAAAACAACGGCAAGAGTCTCCAATTCATAAGAATGGTATCGTGACTCAACAAGTGAAGCAGCCTTACTAAAATATTCGACGACATGAGGCCTATTATTGATTTTGTGTAATAGGATGGCACCGTATCCACGAGAACTTGCATCTGTATGCAACTCTATTGGGTGTCGCGGGTCAAAAATTACTAAAACTGGCTTTTGTGTAAGAATAGAGATAATCCTTTGTCTAATTTGTTCATGCTCTGCATTCCAAATAAATTCACTCCTTTCCGAAGTCAAAAGATATAGCGGCTTCATAAAGCAAGAAAATCCCTGTATAAATTGTCTAAAATAAGAAGCTAATCCTATAAATTGTCGTAAAGAAGAGACCGATTGAGGGGGTGGTAAAGCAGTTAACGCTGCAATTTTTAACGAGTTTGGACGAATTTCATCTGCACTCACTTCGTATCCCAAATATTGAACTGTTGACTTAAGAAAAGAACATTTTTTTAAATTAAATGCAAATCCTGCCTTGGTGAGACAATCAAGAGTAATCTGTAACCTTTCTAGGGCCTCACTTTTTGTTAAAGCAGCCACCATTACGTCATCCATATATACGACAACAAATGTATTTGCAAGATCTCCAAGTGCTTGCATCACTGTACGCTGAAAAACGGCAGGAGCATTTTTGAGCCCAAACGGCATTGCCAAAAATTCGTATTGCCCATCTGGGGTGACAAAAGCTGTACACTCTACCGAATCTGCATGCAAGGGAATTTGGTAGTACCCACTTGCCATGTCTAAGCATGTAAAATATTTCGCTCCATGAAGTCTAGCTATCTGATCTGATATAAGAGGCAAAGGATATCTATCTGAGACCGTATTTGAATTTAATTCTCGATAATCAACGCTGAGAACCGTGCTTTTTGTTAACTAACATTATGGGACTTGCATAGGGTGAGCAGCTCGGTTTTATAATCTTACACTCCAATAGCTCCTTAATTTTTTCACGCACTAATTCTCTTTCATTTGGACTAAGCCTATATGGTCTTCTTTGAACAATTTTATTTGGGTCTACCAATTTAATTTTCATTTCCCCTGAGCTAACTCTAGACAAAGGAATTCCGTTAATAAAAGATTTTGAGTATTTTCCCATTAGACTCTTTAATTTGCTCATATATTCACCAACAAGATCAGTATTTAACTCGCAAAGTTGTTTATCATTTGAACAATAATTTACAGTTTTTGATCTGATAATTTCAAATTGGCCAGGTGATACTATTACATTAAATCCTGAGAACAACACTTCTCGACCAAAATTGATATCATTTCTTAAATTCACATCGTCCAAAACATGAAACAATATCTCAATACAATAGTTGTTAATTTTTACGTTACTAAGTATTTGCAATGTGCTACAAATACTACCATTGCCAATACCTTTCAACAGCACTACATTGTTAATTCTTTTACCAACAAATTTGTTACTTAGCTTTTGTTTAATTAAAGAACATTCCGATCCAGAGTCAAAAGTTATTGGATATGTCTCGCACTGATGAACCATCTCGCCCATGGGTTCAACAACTTCACAAAGTTCCGCCCTTTTCACCTGAAGCGTGCCTTTTTCTTTCTTCGGTTTACTGCAATATGTTGAAATATGGCCACGTTCTCCACAGTTAAAACAGGTTACATCCGATTTTTGATGGTGACCAACTGCGCTTCTATCGTTGCTGTCCTTAGCACGAGATGAAAGATTTTGCTGCTGTTTAATTCTGCATTCGATCATCTTGTGGCCTAGTTTTCCACAGAAATGACATCTTATTGTTGAAGGTTTATGACGCTTTATTTCAGACGGAGCCGCTTCTTCTTGCAGAGTTTTCTTCCTTTTGTTGAAGGTAAATGCTTTAAGCTCCGTTTGCAATTCACTTCTGGTCCGTACATTTGAAGTAAATGTCAATCGCTGCAATCTGCTATCCACATGTGCCATCTTAGCAAGCGTTACTGAAGCTGCAATTTCCTCCACATTCATATCACGCCATTTCGTAATAAGTGAAGTCATCATGCGACTAGCATAATTGGAAAGGCATTCACCGTCAGTTGGACAATCTGCCAGCATTGCCAAAAACATAGCCGCTGGAGTTTCCGCACTGGCAAAACGTTGAACGAAAAGTTCTTTAAATTCGGCCCAAGTTATGCCAGGATAACAAATTTGAGCAAGCCACTGCGAAGCACTACCTTCCATCGCTGCACTCAAAGCCATCACCAACGCGCTGCCTTTTATGGTGTTTTCTGCGAAAATTATGTCCACTGTAGAGCACCACGCCGTTGCATCGACGCCAGCACCGTCTGCGTTGAATTTGGGTAGCACTACCGAATTTTTATTTGTTGTTTCGGATGTCGTTGTTTGCAGTGTTTTAACAAGCTCGATAAAGTTTTTATTTTGCATTTCCATTAAAATCCGCCATGGTTCACTAGACATATCAGGTAGCGAGCCCGATCCCACTTCTGATGTTGGAGTTTCGTTGTTATTCGCCATAATGCTAGCGCAGTGAGTTTCGATCGCACTGAAGTACTACGCACAACTGCCTTGTGTCGCACACTTCTTCTACGTGCTTACCATCGAACCACACTCGGCGTCAGCGACAACACGCTGGCGCCGCGCTAAATCGGTTCTTCCCAAAACTACAAACTACAGGCAACCAATAACTGCACAAATAGAGGCTGATGCAATATTTCCATTATGATGAAATACACTACCAGAATCCCCGCACACTAACACATGCCAAATTATGCTCCGACATATATATATTCTGAATCAGCATCACCAGAGGAGTCGAAAAATGGATGTCCGTCTGTCCGTCCGTCCGTCTGTTGCAACGCAAACTAGTCTCTCAGTTTTTGAGCTATCTTCATGAAACTTGGCACACAAGCTTATTATTGCTGTAGGCTGTAAATAAGTCGGAACGAGCCAGATCGGACCGATATATCGTATAGCTGTCATAGAAGCTATCGGCCGATTTTTGTTGTTTTTCAAGATATTGCAACAAGATTTGGCAAATCTTATTCTTATTACGTTCTTAATGTGCTGTCAAAACTGTATCAAAATCGGACCACTATAACATATAGCTGACATAGGAACAATCGGCTGAAATCAGGGTTTTTGTATGCAAACCTGTTTTGTTTTTGGAAATACCGCACATTATCAATACTTTTTAATGTTATACAGTAACCCGCCCTTTGTTTTTCCATTTAAATATCTCAGACGTTTATATTCTATAGCTGTTATAGGAACAATCAGTCAGTCCGTCTGTCTGTTGCAACGCAAATTAGTCCCCCAGTTATTGAGCTATCTTCATGAAACTTGGCACACAAGCTTATTATTGATGTAGGCTGTAAATAAGTCGGAACGAGCCAGATCGGACCGATATATCGTATAGCTGTCATAGAAGCTATCGGCCGATTTTTGTTGTTTTTCAAGATATTGCAACAAGATTTGGCAAATCCTATTCCTTTTACGTTCTTAATGTGCTGTCAAAATTGTATCAAAATCGGACCACTATAACATATAGCTGTCATAGGAACAATCGGAAACTTGGCACACAAGCTTCTTATTTCTGCCCTCTTTAAATAAGTCGGAATGGGCCAGATCGGACTGATATATCGTATAGCTGTCATGGAGCCTATCGGCCGATTTTCGTTATATTTCAAGATATAGCTATCAGGCTTACCACATCCAAATCTAAGTGTGTCCCTAATAATAAAGTTCGAAATCGAACTTTTATAACTTAAAACGATCAACGATCGGCCTAATGAAGGTTCATGTTGCAATTTTATGGAAACCTGAGTACTATTATATGTAGCTGTTAAACAAAAAATCCTGTAGCTGTTATTCAAACGCATTTTTGAATGAGAACTTTCCAAATTTATTTATATTTTATGACCAACAGATCCTTTACAACACAAAGACATTTCCTCATAACATTTTGTGTTAAGTATATAAGAAATCCAGGTATATACAAAAGCATTAAAAAGGTAGAATTAATTTTTTTCGAAGCAGGTGTTTGATTCATAGCCTTAATCAGGTAAAAATCTTGACTTCCTGTATTGTAATAATTGTTCAATAAATACCACAGAAACCAGCAGCAATCCAAATATATTTTATATTTTGTATAACTGCAAGGGTATGTAACCTTCGGCAAGCCGAAGGTAGCCTTGCTTTCTTGTTCTAATTCTTCTTGTACTTGCCAATCTGGCATTTTTATACCCTTGCAGAGGGTATATTAATTTTAGCCAGAAGTTTGCAACGCACCTTAGGAGACATCTCCGACCCTATAAAGTATATATATTCTAAATCAGCATCACCAGAGGAGTCGAAAAATGGATGTCCGTCTGTCCGTCCGTCCGTCCGTCCGTCCGTCCGTCCGTCCGTCCGTCCGTCTGTTGCAACGCAAACTAGTCTCTCAGTTTTTGAGCTATCTTCATGAAACTTGGCATACAAGCTTCTTATTGCTGTAGGCTGTAAATAAGTCGGAACGAGCCAGATCGGACCGATATATCGTATAGCTGTCATAGAAGCTATCGGCCGATTTTTGTTGTTTTTCAAGATAGTGCAACAAGATTTGGCAAATCCTATTCTTATTACGTTCTTAATGTGCTGTTAAAATTATATCAAAATCGGACCACTATAACATATAGCTGCCATAGGAACAATCGGCTGAAATCAGGGTTTTTGTATGCAAACCTGTTTTGTTTTTGGAAATACCGCACATTATCAATACTTTTTAATGTTATACAGTACTCCGCCCTTAGTTTTTCCATTTAAATATCTTAGACGTTTATATTCTATAGCTGTTATAGGAACAATCAGTCAGTCCGTCTGTCTGTTGCAACTCAAATTAGTCCCCCAGTTATTGAGCTATATTCATGAAACTTGGCGCACAAGCTTATTATTGCTGTAGGCTGTAAATAAGTCGGAAAGAGCCAGATCGCACCGATATATCGTATAGCTGTCATAGAAGCTATCGGTCGATTTTTGTTGTTTTTCAAGATATTGCAACAAGATTTGGCAAATCCTATTCCTATTACGTTCTTAATGTGCTGTCAAAATTGTATCAAAATCGGACCACTATAACATATAGCTGCCATAGGAACAATCGGCTGAAATCAGGGTTTTCGTATGCAAACCTGTTTTGTTTTTGGAAATACCACACATTATCAATACTTTTTAATGTTATACAGTAACCCGCCCTTAGTTTTTCCATTTAAATATCTCAGACGTTTATATTCTATAGCTGTTATAGGAACAATCAGTCAGTCCGTCTGTCTGTTGCAACGCAAATTAGTCCCCCCAGTTATTGAGCTATCTTCATGAAACTTGGCACCCAAGCTTATTTTTGATGTAGGCTGTAAATAAGTCGGAACGAGCCAGATCGGACCGATATATCGTATAGCTGTCATAGAAGCTATCGGCCGATTTTTGTTGTTTTTCAAGATATTGCAACAAGATTTGGCAAATCCTATTCTTATTACGTTCTTAATGTGCTGTCAAAATTGTATCAAAATCGGACCACTATAACATATAGCTGCCATAGGAACAATCGGCTGAAATCAGGGTTTTTGTATGCAAACCTGTTTTGTTTTTGGAAATACCGCACATTATCAATACTTTTTAATGTTATACAGTAACCCGCCCTTAGTTTTTCCATTTAAATATCTCAGACGTTTATATTCTTTAGCTGTTATAGGAACAATCAGTCAGTCCGTCTGTCTGTTGCAAGGCAAATTAGTCCCCCAGTTATTGAGCTATCTTCATAAAACTTTGCTCACAAGCTTCTTATTTCTGCCCTCTTTAAATAAGTCGGAATGGGCCAGATCGGACTGATATATCGTATAGCTGTCATGGAGCCTATCGCCCGATTTTCGTTATATTTCAAGATATAGCTATCAGGCTTACCACATCCAAATCTAAGTGTGTCCCTAATAATAAAGTTCGAAATCGAACTTTTATAACTTATAACGATCAACGATCGGTCTAATGAAGGTTCATGTTGCAATTTTATTCTGAGTACTATTACATATAATTGTTAAACATAAAATCATGTAGCTGTTATTCAAACGCATTTTTGAATGAGAACTTTCCAAATTTATTTATATGTTATGACCAACAGATCCTTTACATCACAAAGACATTTCCTCATAACATTTTGTGTTAAGTATATAAGAAAACCAGGTATATACAAAAGCATTATAAAGGTAGAATTATTTTTTTTCGAAGCAGGTGTTTGATTCATAGCCTTAATCAGGTAAAAATCTTGACTTCCTGTACTGTTATAATTGTTCAATAAATACCACAGAAACCAGCAGCAATCCAAATATATTTTATATTTTGTATAACTGCAAGGGTATGAAACCTTCGGCAAGCCGAAGGTAGCCTTGCTTTCTTGTTCTTATGTCATCGTGAGCATATTTATATTTTCTATTGTTCGTCAACGACCTGAGCATATATCTATCCCCCTCCAACAATTCGGTTATTTCAAAAGGCCCTCTAAACTTCGGACTTAACTTTGTTTGATGCCTTTCTTCATTTTTTAACAACACGAAATCTCCAACTTGACATTTAACAACTTTGGCTTTTCCTTTATCAAATTGCTTCTTGTTATATGCTGCTGCAGCTGAAATATTGTGAACTGCCTGTGCTCTTACTTCTGCCAAATCAATCTCGTCTGCCGTATCGCAAGGTGGAAGCAACCCCAACGGGCGGGCAACGTTGCCAATAAACAGTTCTAAGGGATTTGCCTTGGTTGCTTTACTAACCGTACAGTTTAACGCTAATTGAACCTCTCCCAACGCATCTTGCCAAGCGCGGCTGCTTTCTCAACTGCAGTCAATAAGTTCTTTAAGGTGCTCATAATGCGTTCGACTTGCCCATTAGCTCTACTTGCACCAGTCGCAATCAAATGCAAATTTATTTTCTGTTGATCACAAAACTCACTAAATTTAGTGCTGGCAAAACACCTACCCTGATCTGCTATAATGCGATTTGGCACCCCAAACAAAGATATAGCCGACGACACAGCCTTTATGCAATTCTCAGCGTCAATCTTAATAGTGTGGGTTAGGTAAACGAATTTAGTAAAGGCATCTACTTGGACGATTATATACTCTTTCTGATCAGCCTTGCCACTCAACTTTCCAGTAATATCAATATGAACGGTGTGCCAAGGTATGTTTACTTTTGGTATTGGGTGTAGGCTAGCTTGAATTTTGCCGGAAGAAGTCTTTGACATTTTACAAGTAATGCAGTTTTCAACGAACTTTCGAATATATTTAGACATGTTTGCAAACCAGTAAAAGTCATAGGCCTTATCTAATGTCTTCTCCCAACCCAGGTACATAACTGCCTCATGAATTTGATTTATAACAGACCATCTAAATGATCTTGGAACAATTGATAAGGAACGGGTTCTGCCGTTTCGCTGAATTTTCCTATATAATATTATTCCGCTTCTCAATTTATAAGTTTTTGCAACATCCGCAGGAAGAGAAAAATCTTTCAATTTATTTACGATATCAACTATTTCGGAATCCTGTCGCTGTTCAGCCAAAAGCCAATTACTGGATATTTCTGCTAGATTAACTCTTTTTTCAGGAATCTTGCACTTTGTAGCAATTACATCAGCTGAAGTCAAATTTCTCGAAAAGAAGTCAACATGTGCCATTCGTTTACCTTCTCTATATTGCAAGTCGAATGTAAACGACTGTAAATAAGCCCACCATCTTTGTACCCTGGGAGATAGGTCAAGTTTGGCCCTTTATGCCTTAAGCGAGTTACAGTCAATAAAGACAACAAAATTTCTACCCAGTAAATAATGCCGAAAATGTTTTATAGCCAAAACAACGGCAAGAGTCTCCAATTCATAAGAATGGTATCGTGACTCAACAAGTGAAGCAGCCTTACTAAAATATTCGACGACATGAGGCCTATTATTGATTTTGTGTAATAGGATGGCACCGTATCCACGAGAACTTGCATCTGTATGCAACTCTATTGGGTGTCGCGGGTCAAAAATTACTAAAACTGGCTTTTGTGTAAGAATTGAGATAATCCTTTGTCTAATTTGTTCATGCTCTGCATTCCAAATAAATTCACTCCTTTCCGAAGTCAAAAGATATAGCGGCTTCATAAAGCAAGAAAATCCCTGTATAAATTGTCTAAAATAAGAAGCTAATCCTATAAATTGTCGTAAAGAAGAGACCGATTGAGGGGGTGGTAAAGCAGTAAACGCTGCAATTTTAAACGAGTTTGGACGAATTTCACCTGCACTCACTTCGTATCCCAAATATTGAACTGTTGACTTAAGAAAAGAACATTTTTTAAATTAAATGCAAATCCTGCCTTGGTGAGACAATCAAGAGTAATCTGTAACCTTTCTAAGGCCTCACTTTTTGTTGAAGCAGCCACCATTACGTCATCCATATATACGACAACAAATGTATTTGCAAGATCTCCAAGTGCTTGCATCACTGTACGCTGAAAAACGGCAGGAGCATTTTTGAGCCCAAACGGCATTGCCAAAAATTCGTATTGCCCATCTGGGGTGACAAAAGCTGTACACTCTACCGAATCTGCATGCAAGGGAATTTGGTAGTACCCACTTGCCATGTCTAAGCATGTAAAATATTTCGCTCCATGAAGTCTAGCTATCTGATCTGATATAAGAGGCAAAGGATATCTATCTGAGACCGTATTTGAATTTAATTCTCGATAATCAACGCATAAACGCTGAGAACCGTGCTTTTTGTTAACTAACATTATGGGACTTGCATAGGGTGAGCAGCTCGGTTTTATAATCTTACACTCCAATAGCTCCTTAATTTTTTCACGCACTAATTCTCTTTCATTTGGACTAAGCCTATATGGTCTTCTTTGAACAATTTTATTTGGGTCTACCAATTTAATTTTCATTTCCCCTGAGCTAACTCTAGACAAAGGAATTCCGTTAATAAAAGATTTTGAGTATTTTCCCATTAGACTCTTTAATTTGCTCATATATTCACCAACAAGATCAGTATTTAACTCGCAAAGTTGTTTATCATTTGAACAATAATTTACAGTTTTTGATCTGATAATTTCAAATTGGCCAGGTGATACTATTACATTAAATCCTGAGAACAACACTTCTCGACCAAAATTGATATCATTTCTTAAATTCACATCGTCCAAAACATGAAACAATATCTCAATACAATAGTTGTTAATTTTTACGTTACTAAGTATTTGCAATGTGCTACAAATACTACCATTGCCAATACCTTTCAACAGCACTACATTGTTAATTCTTTTACCAACAAATTTGTTACTTAGCTTTTGTTTAATTAAAGAACATTCCGATCCAGAGTCAAAAGTTATTGGATATGTCTCGCACTGATGAACCATCTCGCCCATGGGTTCAACAACTTCACAAAGTTCCGCCCTTTTCACCTGAAGCGTGCCTTTTTCTTTCTTCGGTTTACTGCAATATGTTGAAATATGGCCACGTTCTCCACAGTTAAAACAGGTTACATCCGATTTTTGATGGTGACCAACTGCGCTTCTATCGTTGCTGTCCTTAGCACGAGATGAAAGATTTTGCTGCTGTTTAATTCTGCATTCGATCATCTTGTGGCCTAGTTTTCCACAGAAATGACATCTTATTGTTGAAGGTTTATGACGCTTTATTTCAGACGGAGCCGCTTCTTCTTGCAGAGTTTTCTTCCTTTTGTTGAAGGTAAATGCTTGAAGCTCCGTTTGCAATTCACTTCTGGTCCGTACATTTGAAGTAAATGTCAATCGCTGCAATCTGCTATCCACATGTGCCATCTTAGCAAGCGTTACTGAAGCTGCAATTTCCTCCACATTCATATCACGCCATTTCGTAATAAGTGAAGTCATCATGCGACTAGCATAATTGGAAAGGCATTCACCGTCAGTTGGACAATCTGCCAGCATTGCCAAAAACATAGCCGCTGGAGTTTCCGCACTGGCAAAACGTTGAACGAAAAGTTCTTTAAATTCGGCCCAAGTTATGCCAGGATAACAAATTTGAGCAAGCCACTGCGAAGCACTACCTTCCATCGCTGCACTCAAAGCCATCACCAACGCGCTGCCTTTTATGGTGTTTTCTGCGAAAATTATGTCCACTGTAGAGCACCACGCCGTTGCATCGACGCCAGCACCGTCTGCGTTGAATTTGGGTAGCACTACCGAATTTTTATTTGTTGTTTCGGATGTCGTTGTTTGCAGTGTTTTAACAAGCTCGATAAAGTTTTTATTTTGCATTTCCATTAAAATCCGCCATGGTTCACTAGACATATCAGGTAGCGAGCCCGATCCCACTTCTGATGTTGGAGTTTCGTTGTTATTCGCCATAATGCTAGCGCAGTGAGTTTCGATCGCACTGAAGTACTACGCACACCTGCCTTGTGTCGCACACTTCTTCTACGTGCTTACCATCGAACCACACTCGGCGTCAGCGACAACACGCTGGCGCCGCGCTAAATCGGTTCTTCCCAAAACTACAAACTACAGGCAACCAATAACTGCGCAAATAGAGGCTGATGCAATATTTCCATTATGATGAAATACACTACCAGAATCCCCGCACACTAACACATGCAAAATTATGCTCCGACATATATATATTCTGAATCAGCATCACCAGAGGAGTCGAAAAATGGATGTCCGTCCGTCCGTCTGTTGCAACGCAAACTAGTCTCTCAGTTTTTGAGCTATCTTCATGAAACTTGGCACACAAGCTTTTTATTGCTGTAGGCTGTAAATAAGTCGGAACGAGCCAGATCGGACCGATATATCGTATAGCTGTCATAGAAGCTATCGGCCGACTTTTGTTGTTTTTCAAGATATTGCAACAAGATTTGGCAAATCCTATTCTTATTTCGTTCTTAATGTGCTGTCAAAACTGTATCAAAATCGGACTACTATAACATATAGCTGACATAGGAAGAATCGGCTGAAATCAGGGTTTTTGTATGCAAACCTGTTTTGTTTTTGGAAATACCGCACATTATCAATACTTTTTAATGTTATACAGTAACCCGCCCTTTGTTTTTCCATTTAAATATCTCAGACGTTTATATTCTATAGCTGTTATAGGAACAATCAGTCAGTCCGTCTGTCTGTTTCAACGCAAATTAGTCCCCCAGTTATTGAGCTATCTTCATGAAACTTGCCACACAAGCTTATTATTGATGTAGGCTGTAAATAAGTCGGAACGAGCCAGATCGGACCGATATATCGTATAGCTGTCATAGAAGCTATCGGCCGATTTTTGTTGTTTTTCAAGATTATGCAACAAGATTTGGCAAATCTTATTCTTATTTCGTTCTTAATGTGCTGTCAAAACTGTATCAAAATCGGACCACTATAACATATAGCTGACATAGGAACAATCGGCTGAAATCAGGGTTTTTGTATGCAAACCTGTTTTGTTTTTGGAAATACCGCACATTATCAATACTTTTTAATGTTATACAGTAACCCGCCCTTTGTTTTTCCATTTAAATATCTCAGACGTTTATATTCTATAGCTGTTATAGGAACAATCAGTCAGTCCGTCTGTCTGTTTCAACGCAAATTAGTCCCCCAGTTATTGAGGTATCTTCATGAAACTTGGCACACAAGCTTATTATTGATGTAGGCTGTAAATAAGTCGGAACGAGCCAGATCGGACCGATATATCGTATAGCTGTCATAGAAGCTATCGGCCGATTTTTGTTGTTTTTCAAGATATTGCAACAAGATTTGGCAAATCCTATTCCTTTTACGTTCTTAATGTGCTGTCAAAATTGTATCAAAATCGGACCACTATAACATATAGCTGTCATAGGAACAATCGGAAACTTGGCACACAAGCTTCTTATTTCTGCCCTCTTTAAATAAGTCGGAATGGGCCAGATCGGACTGATATATCGTATAGCTGTCATGGAGCCTATCGGCCGATTTTCGTTATATTTCAAGATATAGCTATCAGGCTTACCACATCCAAATCTAAGTGTGTCCCTAATAATAAAGTTCGAAATCGAACTTTTATAACTTAAAACGATCAACGATCGGCCTAATGAAGGTTCATGTTGCAATTTTATGGAAACCTGAGTACTATTACATGTAGCTGTTAAACAAAAAATCCTGTAGCTGTTATTCAAACGCATTTTTGAATGAGAACTTTCCAAATTTATTTATATTTTATGACCAACAGATCCTTTACAACACAAAGACATTTCCTCATAACATTTTGTGTTAAGTATATAAGAAATCCAGGTATATACAAAAGCATTAAAAAGGTAGAATTATTTTTTTTTCGAAGCAGGTGTTTGATTCATAGCCTTAATCAGGTAAAAATCTTGACTTCCTGTATTGTAATAATTGTTCAATAAATACCACAGAAACCAGCAGCAATCCAAATATATTTTATATTTTGTATAACTGCAAGGGTATGAAACCTTTGGCAAGCCGAAGGTAGCCTTGCTTTCTTGTTCTAATTCTTCTTGTACTTGCCAATCTGGCATTTTTCTTATGTCATCGTGAGCATATTTATATTTTCTATTGTTCGTCAACGACCTGAGCATATATCTATCCCCCTCCAACAATTCGGTTATTTCAAAAGGCCCTCTAAACTTCGGACTTAACTTTGTTTGATGCCTTTCTTCATTTTTTAACAACACGAAATCTCCAACTTGACATTTAACAACTTTGGCTTTTCCTTTATCAAATTGCTTCTTGTTATATGCTGCTGCAGCTGAAATATTGTGAACTGCCTGTGCTCTTACTTCTGCCAAATCAATCTCGTCTGCCGTATCGCAAGGTGGAAGCAACCCCAACGGGCGGGCAACGTTGCCAATAAACAGTTCTAAGGGATTTGCCTTGGTTGCTTTACTAACCGTACAGTTTAACGCTAATTGAACCTCTCCCAACGCATCTTGCCAAGCGCGGCTGCTTTCTCAACTGCAGTCAATAAGTTCTTTAAGGTGCTCATAATGCGTTCGACTTGCCCATTAGCTCTACTTGCACCAGTCGCAATCAAATGCAAATTTATTTTCTGTTGATCACAAAACTCACTAAATTTAGTGCTGGCAAAACACCTACCCTGATCTGCTATAATGCGATTTGGCACCCCAAACAAAGATATAGCCGACGACACAGCCTTTATGCAATTCTCAGCGTCAATCTTAATAGTGTGGGTTAGGTAAACGAATTTAGTAAAGGCATCTACTTGGACGATTATATACTCTTTCTGATCAGCCTTGCCACTCAACTTTCCAGTAATATCAATATGAACGGTGTGCCAAGGTATGTTTACTTTTGGTATTGGGTGTAGGCTAGCTTGAATTTTGCCGGAAGAAGTCTTTGACATTTTACAAGTAATGCAGTTTTCAACGAACTTTCGAATATATTTAGACATGTTTGCAAACCAGTAAAAGTCATAGGCCTTATCTAATGTCTTCTCCCAACCCAGGTACATAACTGCCTCATGAATTTGATTTATAACAGACCATCTAAATGATCTTGGAACAATTGATAAGGAACGGGTTCTGCCGTTTCGCTGAATTTTCCTATATAATATTATTCCGGTTCTCAATTTATAAGTTTTTGCAACATCCGCAGGAAGAGAAAAATCTTTCAATTTATTTACGATATCAACTATTTCGGAATCCTGTCGCTGTTCAGCCAAAAGTCAATTACTGGATATTTCTGCTAGATTAACTATTTTTTCAGGAATCTTGCACTTTGTAGCAATTACATCAGCTGAAGTCAAATTTCTCGAAAAGAAGTCAACATGTGCCATTCGTTTACCTTCTCTATATTGCAAGTCGAATGTAAACGACTGTAAATAAGCCCACCATCTTTGTACCCTGGGAGATAGGTCAAGTTTGGTCCTTGATGCCTTAAGCGAGTTACAGTCAATAAAGACAACAAAATTTCTACCCAGTAAATAATGCCGAAAATGTTTTATAGCCAAAACAACGGCAAGAGTCTCCAATTCATAAGAATGGTATCGTGACTCAACAAGTGAAGCAGCCTTACTAAAATATTCGACGACATGAGGCCTATTATTGATTTTGTGTAATAGGATGGCACCGTATCCACGAGAACTTGCATCTGTATGCAACTCTATTGGGTGTCGCGGGTCAAAAATTACTAAAACTGGCTTTTGTGTAAGAATAGAGATAATCCTTTGTCTAATTTGTTCATGCTCTGCATTCCAAATAAATTCACTCCTTTCCGAAGTCAAAAGATATAGCGGCTTCATAAAGCAAGAAAATCCCTGTATAAATTGTCTAAAATAAGAAGCTAATCCTATAAATTGTCGTAAAGAAGAGACCGATTGAGGGGGTGGTAAAGCAGTTAACGCTGCAATTTTTAACGAGTTTGGACGAATTTCATCTGCACTCACTTCGTATCCCAAATATTGAACTGTTGACTTAAGAAAAGAACATTTTTTTAAATTAAATCCTGCCTTGGTGAGACAATCAAGAGTAATCTGTAACCTTTCTAAGGCCTCACTTTTTGTTAAAGCAGCCACCATTACGTCATCCATATATACGACAACAAATGTATTTGCAAGATCTCCAAGTGCTTGCATCACTGTACGCTGAAAAACGGCAGGAGCATTTTTTGAGCCCAAACGGCATTGCCAAAAATTCGTATTGCCCATCTGGGGTGACAAAAGCTGTACACTCTACCGAATCTGCATGCAAGGGAATTTGGTAGTACCCACTTGCCATGTCTAAGCATGTAAAATATTTCGCTCCATGAAGTCTAGCTATCTGATCTGATATAAGAGGCAAAGGATATCTATCTGAGACCGTATTTGAATTTAATTCTCGATAATCAACGCATAAACGCTGAGAACCGTCCTTTTTGTTAACTAACATTATGGGACTTGCATAGGGTTAGCAGCAAGGTTTTATAATCTTACACTCCAAAGCTCCTTAATTTTTTTCACGCACTAATTCTCTTTCATTTGGACTAAGCCTATATGGTCTTCTTTGAACAATTTTATTTGGGTCTACCAAATTAATTTTCATTTCCCCTGAGCTAACTCTATACAAAGGAATTCCGTTAATAAAAGATTTTGAGTATTTTCCCATTAGACTCTTTAATTTGCTCATATATTCACCAACAAGATCAGTATTTAACTCGCAAAGTTGTTTATCATTTGAACAATAATTTACAGTTTTTGATCTGATAATTTCAAATTGGCCAGGTGATACTATTACATTAAATCCTGAGAACAACACTTCTCGACCAAAATTGATATCATTTCTTAAATTCACATCGTCCAAAACATGAAACAATATCTCAATACAATAGTTGTTAATTTTTACGTTACTAAGTATTTGCAATGTGCTACAAATACTACCATTGCCAATACCTTTCAACAGCACTACATTGTTAATTCTTTTACCAACAAATTTGTTACTTAGCTTTTGTTTAATTAAAGAACATTCCGATCCAGAGTCAAAAGTTATTGGATATGTCTCGCACTGATGAACCATCTCGCCCTTGGGTTCAACAACTTCACAAAGTTTCGCCCTTTACACCTGAAGCGTGCCTTTTTCTTTCTTCGGTTTACTGCAATATGTTGAAATATGGCCACGTTCTCCACAGTTAAAACAGGTTACATCCGACTTTTGATGGTGACCAACTGCGCTTCTATCGTTGCTGTCCTTAGCACGAGATGAAAGATTTTGCTGCTGTTTAATTCTGCATTCGATCATCTTGTGGCCTAGTTTTCCACAGAAATGACATCTTATTGTTGAAGGTTTATGACGCTTTATTTCAGACGGAGCCGCTTCTTCTTGCAGAGTTTTCTTCCTTTTGTTGAAGGTAAATGCTTTAAGCTCCGTTTGCAATTCACTTCTGGTCCGTACATTTGAAGTAAATGTCAATCGCTGCAATCTGCTATCCACATGTGCCATCTTAGCAAGCGTTACTGAAGCTGCAATTTCCTCCACATTCATATCACGCCATTTCGTAATAAGTGAAGTCATCATGCGACTAGCATAATTGGAAAGGCATTCACCGTCAGTTGGACAATCTGCCAGCATTGCCAAAAACATAGCCGCTGGAGTTTCCGCACTGGCAAAACGTTGAACGAAAAGTTCTTTAAATTCGGCCCAAGTTATGCCAGGATAACAAATTTGAGCAAGCCACTGCGAAGCACTACCTTCCATCGCTGCACTCAAAGCCATCACCAACGCGCTGCCTTTTATGGTGTTTTCTGCGAAAATTATGTCCACTGTAGAGCACCACGCCGTTGCGTCGACGCCAGTACCGTCTGCGTTGAATTTGGGTAGCACTACCGAATTTTTATTTGTTGTTTCGGATGTCGTTGTTTGCAGTGTTTTAACAAGCTCGATAAAGTTTTTATTTTGCATTTCCATTAAAATCCGCCATGGTTCACTAGACATATCAGGTAGCGAGCCCGATCCCACTTCTGATGTTGGAGTTTCGTTGTTATTCGCCATAATGCTAGCGCAGTGAGTTTCGATCGCACTGAAGTACTACGCACAACTGCCTTGTGTCGCACACTTCTTCTACGTGCTTACCATCGAACCACACTCGGCGTCAGCGACAACACGCTGGCGCCGCGCTAAATCGGTTCTTCCCAAAACTACAAACTACAGGCAACCAATAACTGCACAAATAGAGGCTGATGCAATATTTCCATTATGATGAAATACACTACCAGAATCCCCGCACACTAACACATGCAAAATTATGCTCCGACATATATATATTCTGAATCAGCATCACCAGAGGAGTCGAAAAATGGATGTCCGTCCGTCCGTCTGTTGCAACGCAAACTAGTCTCTCAGTTTTTGAGATATCTTCATGAAACTTGGCACACAAGCTTATTATTGCTGTAGGCTGTAAATAAGTCGGAACGAGCCAGATCGGACCGATATATCGTATAGCTGTCATAGAAGCTATCGGCCGATTTTTGTTGTTTTTCAAGATATTGCAACAAGATTTGGCAAATCCTATTCTTATTTCGTTCTTAATGTGCTGTCAAAACTGTATCAAAATCGGACCACTATAACATATAGCTGACATAGGAACAATCGGCTGAAATCAGGGTTTTTGTATGCAAACCTGTTTTGTTTTTGGAAATACCGCACATTATCAATACTTTTTAATGTTATACAGTAACCCGCCCTTTGTTTTTCCATTTAAATATCTCAGACGTTTATATTCTATAGCTGTTATAGGAACAATCAGTCAGTCCGTCTGTCTGTTGCAACGCAAATTAGTCCCCCAGTTATTGAGCTATCTTCATGAAACTTTGCTCACAAGCTTCTTATTTCTGCCCTCTTTAAATAAGTCGGAACGAGCCAGATCGGACTGATATATCGTATAGCTGTCATGGAGCCTATCGGCCGATTTTCGTTATATTTCAAGATATAGCTATCAGGCTTACCACATCCAAATCTAAGTGTGTCCCTAATAATAAAGTTCGAAATCGAACTTTTATAACTTATAACGATCAACGATCGACCTAATGAAGGTTCATGTTGCAATTTTATGGAAACCTGAGTACTATTACATGTAGCTGTTAAACAAAAAATCCTGTAGCTGTTATTCAAACGCATTTTTGAATGAGAACTTTCCAAATTTATTTATATTTTATGACCAACAGATCCTTTACAACACAAAGACATTTCCTCATAAGTATATAAGAAATCCACGTATGTACAAAAGCATTAAAAAGGTAGAATTATTTTTTAATCTTGACTTCCTGTACTGTTATAATTGTTCAATAAATACCACAGAAACCAGCAGCAATCCAAATATATTTTATATTTTGTATAACTGCAAGGGTATGAAACCTTCGGCAAGCCGAAGGTAGCCTTGCTTTCTTGTTTAAATGCATTATTTGGTTTTTTGTGTCAATGACTGCGCCTAATTCTTTTAAGCTGTCATTGTCTAATATCGCGTCAAAAGTTTTGAGAGTTGGTAATAGGAAAAATTTAACTATTGTATTTAGATCGTTAAATAAATTGGCGTTTTTGTGATGAGTTATTTTTATATCGCCACCTACAGAGACAGCATTGAATATGGTTTTGTTTGGTAACGGGTTTGAGACATGTTTTGGTTGAATATAATTTCGATTAGAGCCGGTATCAATTAATATTTTTAAGATTTCTCCACTCCTCACCTTACATTCAAAATATGGCAGTGAAGAGTCAGTTACCCTAAAAAATTGAGATAGGAATAGTCATGCTCTGGTTCTTGGTCATTGCTGTCAATCACTTCTGTGTATTCACCAAGTGTTTGTTCATAGTCTGTCTGTTCATCTTGTTCTGCTAAAGTCTGTTCGTAATCGGCCATTGTCAGTGCTCCTTGTTCTGCCTCAGTTTGTTGTTCGATTTCAGTTTGGATATTAAAATTTCTTTGTCTTTTGGCTGGATCTGTAATAGGTATTGGGTGTCGTTTACCAGAGGCATCAAATTGAGGCCTGTTCATATAATTAATTTGCCTAGAGTGAAGGCTTCTGTCCACGTCCATTGGCTCTGGTCGTGGTTGGGGTTTTGTTGCAATCGGACGAGGTGGTGGATACGGTTGGTGTGATGGGGGTTGTGCCATCGGAGCTTGTCGAAATTGTTGCCCAAAATTATTCGGTGCTGGTCGGTATTGTGGGTGTCCAAAGTTAGCATTAAACACTCCTGCTGGCATGGGTCTGGGGGGTAGTATTGGTCTGGTTTGGTAACCCATATTATTGGGTATAGGTAGAGGGCGTGGAGGCGGCCTTTGAGGTGTGCTTCTAAAAGTGTTCTGTTGAATTTTGCCCGAAGCGTGATTGATACGGTAAGTCTGGTTTTCCAACTTTAGGCACAAGTGCAAAGCAGATAGCAAGTCAGTGGGTTCTTTTATGCCCAGCAACCGGGGGAGGTCGCCACGGATACCTCGGATAAAGGTATCTAAAGGTTTATCCCTGTACAACTTGGTCATAACCAATTCTGATTCCCTGCCCAATTCCATGCAACTTATTTTATTGAGTATTAGAGACAAATGACTGTAAACAACTTGATGGAATTCTTCAACTGTCTGATTGGGCTTTTGGAATATTGTTGTCATTTGATATTCCAAGGTGGAAATATCTCGTTTGTCTGCGTAATATAATGTTAAGCACTTTGAGATTGCTGCCCAGTTCAACGGGACATTATAAGAATCGAGGGCAATATCTGCGATGCCTTTTATCTTATTTCGAATTGTGTGCAAAATACCGAAATACTTTGCTGTACCTACGGTGTGAGCATAAGTTTCTAATATTCTATCTACACTCTTTTTCCAGGAACCGAATTCAGCTGGGTCACCGGAAAAATCATGCAAAGATCTTACGATATCGGGGACTTTGTCTAAATCTTGTAAATTATGTTGATGTTCTGGGTTAATACTCTGGCTCTCGACATTTGAGAAATCAAAGCTAGAACTTTGACTTTGATGCAAGAGAGTTGGGAGTTGTTCGGCCAGAATCTGACGAACGATTTCGGCTAGTTGTTCGGGCTGTGCCATTATGTTTCTGTTTTGTTGGTGTGTTTCTTGTCTTGCGACCTGTCTGTGTTGTTGAATTAGATTAGGTGCGTTAGGTTCTGTTCGGTTTATTGCCTCAGATTCTGTTTCTAAGTTGAGCACTGGTGGTCTAATTAAATTGTTGAAATTTGCCATAAGGAGAAATTTTCATTGAGGTAAAGAATTACTGTGATATCGAATAGTCAATTTGTTTAGTATGGTTACAGCAATAGAATCAATTATTTAAGTGTATAAAATGAATGAGGGAACAAAATATTTTAAATTGTGTCACTTAAGATTTGTTGATAAATCCGTTCAATTATTTAGTTAATTTATGTTTGATTTAAAATTTAAATAGATCTTAATAATCAATAGTGTTTAATAGCAAAATTTTATAGCACGTTAATATTGAAACTTACTCCTAATTTAATTATTTTATAGTAAAATTTAATCGCGTATTAAAAATTTTATTTAATTGAAATTTACTTTAAATTATGAATCATAAAACTTTTTTTAAACTTATTTAGTTGCGTATGAATTGTAATTGCTTTTAACACATCGGTATTTTTACTTTGAATTATTTGTGCTTTAGTTTTCTTATCTTCTTATTTCGTTTTAGGTAATCTGATTCACTTAACTCTACTTAAATTGCTAACTTGATACGGCTACTCCTCCTGGTGATCCGGATGTTGTCCTTTTTACGTTGTTACTCGGGATCCTGTGATGCACACGCGTAGAGGATGTTCTGCGGTCGTACCTTACAGAACACGTAGACCGCCTATGGGTTGCCTTTAGTAAATCCGCGTACCAAAGAATGCAACAGGGGTTTTTGGGACTGATGGAGTCGTACTAATGTACTAATCTGACTTAACAAGATTTCCTTCTCATCAGGTCCCTGCTCGGGCGCCAGTTAATATTTTCCTTTGTGGAAATTAAAACGAGTCCAATCTGCTAAGTTGACCTTTTACTTCGGATTCAAATTAAGAACTGAACATTGAGAATTAGAGTAAGCCCTAAGTAAGCTGTGGGTGTCTGGCAGAACGTTGGCGTCGTCGCTGATGGCGTGATCGGCAGCTAGGCGGAGCATTGGAGTGGTTTGAACTTGATTGAGCTGGATCGAATTGCAATCTCTGCAATTTCGGTGTTGCGTGGGTTCGTCGCGGCGGATGTTTATAATATTGTTGATTTAGGATTTTTGAACTCTTGTTTTCCTTAGAATACTTTGTTGGACAATTCTTGCAGGCAAAGTACTAAGGGTTCATTGTATCGGCCGTCGAGAGGAGTAACAAAAGTTTCTGTTGTTAACTTACATTCTCCTCCAGCATCCCTAAATTCCTCAAAAGCTTATACTGCGAACCATGTGTAATCATGTTGAATCCATATAACGCTTGATAAGGGGCACATTTTTAACTCTGGTGCACACTATTTCGCAACGCACAGCTGATTGCTGGAATGTGCTCATCCCATGCACTTTGATCTTTTTCCAAATAGATAAATCCAAATTTCTTTGTGCCGAATTAAGTTTTTTCGACATATACGCTACCGGTCTCTCTTCGTTTAGGTCATTCATTTGCACCAGCACCGCGCCCACTCCATAGTCGCTGGCATCGCAATGCAAGTAAAATTTCCGATTAAAATCGGGAGTTTGCAAGACTGGGGCCGAAGTAAGAGCGGCTTTGAGCTGATCAAACGCAGTTTGTGCTTCTCCAGTCCAGCAAAACGTTTTCTTGCTTGAGAGCAAATTTGTAATCGGAGTGGTTAATTCGGAGAAGTTAGCTATAAATCGTCTATACCACCCCGCTAGGCCCAATAATCCTCTAATTTGTTTTATAGATTTCGGCGCAGGCCAATTGACTATCGATTCAATTTTTCCAGGGTCTGTTGCAATGCCTCCTTTTCCAATAATGAACCCTAGATATTTCACTTCGGTCAATATTCAATGTTAAATTAGCTTTTCTAAATTGATCAGCCAGGCGCAGCAGTACTTTAAGATGCGCGTCGAAATCTGCCGATATGACACAGAGATCGTCTAAGTATCCAAAGCAACAGTATTTCAATTCGGGAGGAATCACCTCGTCCATGAGACGGCTCATCGTTTGGGGAGCGTTGCACAGCCCGAAAGGCATTACCCGAAATTGATATAATGGCCTCCCTGGTACTGTGAACGCTGTTATCGGTCGAGATGCGTCCGATAATGGCACTTGCCAATAAGCATCTTTCAGATCAATTTTGCTAATCAGATTTGCTTGCGGTAATCGTGCGAATATGCCTTCGATGCTCGGTAAAGGATATGCATCTTTTTGGTGCAATCATTCACCTTACGAGCATCCAGACATAAACGTACTTTCCCTGGCTTCACTACCAGACGCATTGGAGAGCTCCATGCGCTACTGGATTTTTCGATTACTCCTAATCCGATCATACGATCAATCTCCTCAAACATCAGCTTCTCGACAGCCGGAGATACCGGATAAAATCGTTGTTTTATTGGAGTGGCGTCTCCAACTTCGATTTTGTGTTCAAGAAGTGATGTTTTCCCTAGACCCTGCTTAGCAAATGACGGAAATAAAGATTTCACGGCTTCTAATTGCTGTTTTTGTCGCGAATCTAGTGGGTAAGCGTTTGTATCTGCTTCTTCCTCTTTAGAGTCCTCCAACTCTAACGAGGAGATTAATCCTGGGGCCAAATTGAATTCTCTCCAAAAATCGATGCCTAGAATGAGATTTTTCTCAATTGACGGAATTACAAAAAGTTTTAAGAGTCTCTTTGTCCTTATATGTCACAAGCGCTGAGAGAAAACCTAGCACTTCGTGCGATCTGCCGTCTGCCGTTTTTACATTCGAATTTTTTTTTTTTAATTCTGCCCTTTTTTCCCAATCGTTTTGCGCCAAAGTCGACCCCACGCAACTAATATTTGCCCCTGTGTCCAATAACCCTTCTTCGGTGACACCTAAAAAGGAAACCTTAGCGTAAAAACGCCCATCGCTTTCTTTATTTATTATTGAGGACACCAGTAATCGTTTAGTTAACCTTACGGCTTTCCAAAATTTTTGCAAGCGCTGCGTAGATCGTTTTGGCTTATTACCCGCATGATATCTAAATATTCTTTCCCTAATTTTTTTTATAATTTGCGAGCCTTGCTTCATAAGGTTGTGTATGAAAGCTTTTTATACCCTTGCAGAGGGTATATTAATTTTAGCCAGAAGTTTGCAACGCACCTTAGGAGACATCTCCGACCCTATAAAGTATATATATTCTGAATCAGCATCACCAGAGGAGTCGAAAAATGGATGTCCGTCTGTCCGTCCGTCCGTCCGTCCGTCCGTCCGTCCGTCTGTTGCAACGCAAACTAGTCTCTCAGTTTTTGAGCTATCTTCATGAAACTTGGCATACAAGCTTCTTATTGCTGTAGGCTGTAAATAAGTCGGAACGAGCCAGATCGGACCGATATATCGTATAGCTGTCATAGAAGCTATCGGCCGATTTTTGTTGTTTTTCAAGATATTGCAACAAGATTTGGCAAATCCTATTCTTATTACGTTCTTAATGTGCTGTTAAAAATATATCAAAATCGGACCACTATAACATATAGCTGCCATAGGAACAATCGGCTGAAATCAGGGTTTTTGTATGCAAACCTGTTTTGTTTTTGGAAATACCGCACATTATCAATACTTTTTAATATTATACAGTAACCCGCCCTTAGTTTTTCCATTTAAATATCTGAGACGTTTATATTCTATAGCTGTTATATTAACAATCAGTCAGTCCGTCTGTCTGTTGCAACTCAAATTAGTCCCCCAGTTATTGAGCTATCTTCATGAAACTTGCCACACAAGCTTATTATTGATGTAGGCTGTAAATAAGTCGGAACGAGCCAGATCGGACCGATATATCGTATAGCTGTCATAGAAGCTATCGGCCGATTTTTGATGTTTTTCAAGATATTGCAACAAGATTTGGCAAATCCTATTCTTATTACGTTCTTAATGTGCTGTCAAAATTGTATCAAAATCGGACCACTATAACATATAGCTGCCATAGGAACAATCGGCTGAAATCAGGGTTTTCGTATGCAAACCTGTTTTGTTTTTGGAAATACCGCACATTATCAATACTTTTTAATGTTATACAGTAACCCGCCCTTAGTTTTTCCATTTAAATATCTCAGACGTTTATATTCTATAGCTGTTATAGGAACAATCAGTCAGTCCGTCTGTCTGTTGCAACGCAAATTAGTCCCCCCAGTTATTGAGCTATCTTCATGAAACTTGGCACCCAAGCTTATTATTGATGTAGGCTGTAAATAAGTCGGAACGAGCCAGATCGGACCGATATATCGTATAGCTGTCATAGAAGCTATCGGCCGATTTTTGTTGGTTTTCAAGATATTGCAACAAGATTTGGCAAATCCTATTCTTATTACGTTCTTAATGTGCTGTCATATAGCTGCCATAGGAACAATCGGCTGAAATCAGGGTTTTCGTATGCAAACCTGTTTTGTTTTTGGAAATACCGCACATTATCAATACTTTTTAATGTTATACAGTAACCCGCCCTTAGTTTTTCCATTTAAATATCTGAGACGTTTATATTCTATAGCTGTTATAGGAACAATCAGTCAGTCCGTCTGTCTGTTGCAACTCAAATTAGTCCCCCAGTTATTGAGCTATCTTCATGAAACTTGGCACACAAGCTTATTATTGATGTAGGCTGTAAATAAGTCGGAACGAGCCAGATCGGACCGATATATCGTATAGCTGTCATAGAAGCTATCGGCCGATTTTTGTTGTTTTTCAAGATATTGCAACAAGATTTGGCAAATCCTATTCTTATTACGTTCTTAATGTGCTGTCAAAATTGTATCAAAATCGGACCACTATAACATATAGCTGCCATAGGAACAATCGGCTGAAATCAGGGTTTTTGTATGCAAACCTGTTTTGTTTTTGGAAATACCGCACATTATCAATACATTTTAATGTTATACAGTAACCCGCCCTTAGTTTTTCCATTTAAATATCTGAGACGTTTATATTCTATAGCTGTTATAGGAACAATCAGTCAGTCCGTCTGTCTGTTGCAACTCAAATTAGTCCCCCAGTTATTGCTATCTTCATGAAACTTGGCACCCAAGCTTATTATTGATGTAGGCTGTAAATAAGTCGGAACGAGCCAGATCGGACCGATATATCGTATAGCTGTCATAGAAGCTATCGGCCGATTTTTGTTGTTTTTCAAGATATTGCAACAAGATTTGGCAAGCTTCTTATTTCTGCCCTCTTTAAATAAGTCGGAATGGGCCAGATCGGACTGATATATCGTATAGCTGTCATGGAGCCTATCGCCCGATTTTCGTTATATTTCAAGATATAGCTATCAGGCTTACCACATCCAAATCTAAGTGTGTCCCTAATAATAAAGTTCGAAATCGAACTTTTATAACTTATAACGATCAACGATCGGTCTAATGAAGGTTCATGTTGCAATTTTATTCTGAGTACTATTACATATAGTTGTTAAACAAAAAATCATGTAGCTGTTATTCAAACGCATTTTTGAATGAGAACTTTCCAAATTTATTTATATGTTATGACCAACAGATCCTTTACATCACAAAGACATTTCCTCATAACATTTTGTGTTAAGTATATAAGAAAACCAGGTATATACAAAAGCATTATAAAGGTAGAATTATTTTTTTTCGAAGCAGGTGTTTGATTAATAGCCTTAATCAGGTAAAAATCTTGACTTCCTGTACTGTTATAATTGTTCAATAAATACCACAGAAACCAGCAGCAATCCAAATATATTTTATATTTTGTATAACTGCAAGGGTATGAAACCTTCGGCAAGCCGAAGGTAGCCTTGCTTTCTTGTTGTATTTTTATTTTAGGCACATTTTCCTATTGACATGTCCGGTAAAAGCATAACTCTGGTCAGATTTTCTAAGCTAGCCGGTAAATCAGGTAAATTTGTATTTAGTGTTGCTTTGGGGCCGTTCGTGTCTGACTCACGAATGGTCCCTTGGCTTTTCCGCTTTCTTTGCCAAACAGTTTGGGCATTGCGGCTTGTAAGTGTTCTTTGCCCCGCAACCATAGCAGAAAACTTTGCGATTTTCCAAACACATATCCCAACCATGACTCTCACCGTCACAATTCCAACATCGATAAATTTTTATCGGTGATTGAATTGCGTCGACATCGCCCAAATTAGGATCTGTGCCTTGAATACCATTGTCATCTTCCAAAGCTGCCACGTTTCTTCGGCTGAACACTGGGTTAGGTGCTGGCTTTGGGAACCGCCGAGTCGCGACTTCACCCAACAAATTTTCGCGCATTTGCACCAGCTTTCGCAAGTGTGCAATCGAACGAATTTGCACATAAAGCAATTCGTGTCGTATCTACCACGCTCTAGCTTTCCCTGAGGAGGATGCGTTTTGGGCACAGCTCCCGCGTGTTGAGCCTCTAGCGCCCTTTGTTGTTGCCTCGCAGCTGCCGAAGTCGATGGTTCTAATCCCAAATTAAGCTCTATCGTTTGTGATAAAACTGACCTAGGCAGCTCTTTTAAATCCGTTAATTGCAGCGTCTTCTGGCACGTTTGACAGACTTTAAACTGTCTTACCCAGTCAGAAATGCAAGCTCACTCGTTCTGCTGAGCCGGATTCCCGTAATGGCTCTACGCAAATTTCGCATTTTATTACTTGACTGTTTGCATTTTCTGCGGCTAAGTTTTCTGTGCTACGTATTGTTGTCATTTTTAATCTTGTTGTTGATTCGTTTTTTTTTCCCCAAATTTATTTATTTATTTTTTTAATTGTTTAAGTTATAATTTATTTTTTTTCATTAAATTGATTTCTTCCAGTTGACTCTAGGGTAACGTAGGTTGTGCGCTTTACCCCGCAGTTGAGATAGTGTTGAAGAAGTTAGGAAAGAGAAATAACTATAGTGAAAAGAAAACAGTCAAGTCTCAAGAGTCGCTCATTTACTCGAGGATAATATTTTGCTATGCCAAATATTATATTTCCAAGAGTACATTTTTCTTCAACGCTGTTTCCCTTGCCTTGCTATATTTGGTTACTATCATTATTTTATGCCGAGTCTTAGATTCAGTGGTCGATATTTAGGACTTGCCTAAATTCGATTTCCAGCTGCTATTACTCGCAATATTATTTTCTATCTAGAGGCTTTCAGTAGCTTCTACGCATTTTACCCTTTATAATTTTTGACACTTTTCTTCGCATCATACGTTTTAAGCTGCCTTTGCCCCACGTTGGGCGCCAATTTGTTATATCCCCCTCGGAATGGAATTTATATTTCCTAGATGTTTTACATCTGGATATTGTTTCTATCTTTGGCTAGGCCGCCCTCCCCTTTGATTCTTTTGCGGCTAGCAAAAACTGCCTGTGGGGGGTTCTTTTGGAGAACTTCCTAGCCCTTTTTTTGAAGGAAGACACACAAAATAAAAATAAAAAGAATCTTTGCCACTGTCTCGTGTCAGAAAATAGAGATTAGAAAAGAAAAGTAAAAGAACAAAAAAAAGAAGTGATAGAATTTACGAGAGGAGAAAGCAAGAAAAGACCCACTACTCTTCTACGGGTCCTTTTTCTACCTACCTATGAGTCCTTTTTCGCATTCATTTGAAGAACTCCCTGACCTAACATTACCCTTTCATCAACCTTCAGAAATCATTATAAAATTAGTTTATTTTGCCATGTGAAAATTCCATATAATTATATTATTCATTTATTTCCAAAAAAAATATATATGTCGGGTTATTGATGCCAGGAGCCTCGTGGTCCGTCCGTCCGTCCATATCGGCGTCACTCATAATGATCTTCACTACTCAATTTGTAAGCTGCGCGCATTTAACGAGTCCACTTGCGTCTGCTTCGGCTTCTCAATGCTTGATGCCACGTTTCGTACAGACTGCTTTTTGTCCTCTCCATTTTGATATTCCCTTTTCATTATGTCTTTTCTCACTCTAACCAAGCAGCGCAAGTGGCCACGTTCAGCAACAGCTATATTGCTCTCATTCTAGCAGAGTGCCGTTATAGATAATTCGTCTATTCATACTCACACATTGACAATGAGTAGGAACACGCATAACAGCAGAAGGAACATGGAGATGAAGTAATTAGCGATTAAGCGCATACACATTATTTTCGCCCCGACACGTCCATTCTGACATTTACACGTCCTCGTGTAAGCTTTTGATACCGAGATACCAGGGTATCAAGATCCCATACTTTCATCACTTCTCAATACTATTTCATTACATTAATTTGACTTTATTAGGTGTATTTCTTAATTTCTTAATTATGTGAGCAAACAACTTACATTTCATTGTTACTGAGATAACTTATTCTTTTTTTAAATTCAGTTTCATCGATCAGTAATACATCAGCTTACAACTTATCTTAGCATTATCATTTACCGATTGCTAGTATCGATCTTCCGCCAGTTCACACACACTTCATTATTGATTCAATGCAAAATCATCGTCTCTCCTGGACGGATCTCTCTTGATACAAGCAACAGGTGACACAGATATCTCTTCGTCTCGCTAGACAGATAACTCTTTATTACTTATTCATCGTTTCACCTCGACGGATAACTCACAATTCATCGTCTCACATAGACGGATAACTCGCAATTCATCGTCTCACCTAGACGGATATCTCTCGTTCACAAAAGAACTCATTGGCGGGATTTTCTCTTCATTTAACTATTTCTATATTTCAGCTATTTCTCTATATTCTCGTTTAACTCATTAGGCATTTCCGAATCCGGCATTTTTCGTAAATCTTCATGACAATACTTGAACGATCGGTTACTCGTCAACGACTTTAGCGTATACCTGTCACCCTCTAATACTTCAGTTACCAAAAACGGTCCTTTGAATTTCGGATCTAACTTGGTTTGGTGTCTTTCTTCATTTTTCAATAGCACATAGTCACCTACGTGGTGTTTGTCAACGGCTGCCTTACTGCTATCAAATCTGGATTTGTCGTAAGACGCTAAGGAATTCATATTTTCTGTCGCCTGCGCTCTAACAGTTGCCAAATCTATTTCACATTCGGTCTCACATGGGGGAACTAATCCAAGGGGTCGAGCTTGTTTACCAATCAACATCTCCAAAGGACTTGCCTCAGTGGCACGAGAAATTGTACAATTCAGTGCAAGTTGGACTTCGCCAAGTGCATCCTGCCACGATCGTTGACTTGATTCTACCACTGACAACAAATTTTTCAGTATGCTCATGACCGTTCCACCTGCCCATTTGCGCGGCTCATTCCCGTAGCAATCAAGTGAAGTTGAACTTTCTGTGATGCGCAAAACTCTGAAAACTTAGAGCTAGTGAAGCATCTGACCTGGTCGGCAATAACGCGATCTGGTACTCCGAATAAGGATATAGAAGATTTCATAGCATTGACACAGCTTTCGGCATCTATCTTTAAGGTGTGATATAGATAAACAAACTTTGTATAGGTATCGATCTGTACAATAAGATATTCCTTCATATCGCTCTTGCCACTTAATTTTCCCGTTATGTCTATGTGAATGGTGTGCCACGGTATACTTGTCTTCGGAATAGAATGAAGTTCCGCCTGAACCTTCCCAGACGACGATTTCACTGACCGACAAGTAATACAGTTTGAAACAAATTTCCGGACATACTTGTTCATTTTAGCGAACCAATAATACTGGTACACTTTATCAAGTGTCTTTTGCCATCCTAAATGCATTATTGACTCGTGTACCTGGTTAATTACTGACCATTTGAAAGCTCTGGGTACAACTGGTAAATAACTTGTTCTACCTAGTCTTTGGACCTTGCGATATAATACGCCTTTTCGCAGATCATACATTTTGGCCAAGTTATCGGCCAACTCATCTAACTCCAATTGGTTTACAATTTCTGTTATCTCGGGGTCTAATCGTTGCTCAGCAAGAAGCCAAGTACTTGAAATTTCGGACAGATTTACTCGTTTTTCGGGAATCTTGTTCATTGACGGAATGTGTTCGGATGGTAAAAGATTTCTTGATAGGAAATCGACATGAGCCATACGCTTACCCTCTCTATACTGAATTTCAAAATTAAACGATTGTAAGTAGGCCCACCAGCGGTGAACTCTGGGGGTTAAATCTACTTTTGTGCGAGAAGCTTTTAATGAATTGCAGTCGGTATAGACAACGAACTCACGGCCAACTAGGTAATGGCGAAAATGTTTAACGGCTTTTACCACTGCCAAGGTTTCAAGCTCGTAAGAGTGATATCTAGATTCAACAGAGGTAGTTGTTTTGCTGAAGTACTCGATTACATGGGGTTTACTTTCTATACGGTGTAAAAGTATCGCTCCATATCCACAGGCACTTGCATCAGTGTGCAACTCTATAGGATATTGCGGGTCGAAAATTTTCCAGAACAGGCTCATTTGTGAGGATCGTCACAACTTTGAGTCTGATCTCTTCTAGCTCAGCGCTCCATGTAATCTTGCCCTTACCAGACGAAAGTGAATACAAAGGTTTCATAAGTTGGGAGAATCCAGGAACGAATTTGCGAAAGTACGAGGCCAGGCCAATGAATTGTCTACCGCCGAAGACAGTTTGAGGAGGAGGCAAGGAGATTAATGAAGCTATCTTTCGCACATTCGGGCGAATCTCCCCAGCTCGCACTTCATAGCCCAAATACTGGACCGTTGTTTTTAGAAAATTACATTTAGCAAGATTAAAGGTGAAACCAGCCTTTGGAAGAACATCCAAAACAGCTGTAAGCCTTTCCAAAGCCAATTCCTTGGTTGGCGATACTACCATTATATCGTCCATGTAAACTATTAGAAAAGAATGACTGCGCGCTGGAAAACAGATGGCGCATCTTTGAGGCCAAAAGGCATTGTAAGAAATTCAAATTGACCGTCTGGGGTCACAAATGCAGTATATTCCACGGATTCAGGGTGAATCGGGATTTGGTGGAAGCCACTCGCCATATCCAAGCATGTGAAGTAATTTGCTCCGCGAAGTCTAGCAATTTGATCGCTAATAAGCGGTAAGGGGTATTTATCCGAAATCGTGTTTGAATTTAGCTCTCTAAAATCGACACACAGACGGTCGGTGCCATTTTAATTTTTGACGAGCAAAATGGGGCTAGCAAAGGGAGAACAATTTGGGCGAACAATATTACACCTTATCAATTCGCTCACTTGCATACGCACTACTTCTCTTTCTTCAGGGCTAAGTCTGTAAGGTCGGCGCTGGACAGTTTTAGTTGGATCAATTAAACGGATTTTCATTTCACCTGTATTTACTCGGGTATGAGGTATCCCATTGGTAAATGAAGTCGAGTGCTTTTCAAGTAGCTCGATTAATTTAGCTTTCTCATTGTCGACTAATTCGGTGTCGATATCGGACAAGGTAAACGATCGCTCAGCAACGGAACAATTATTAACAGTTTTTGATTTTACTTTAAAATCATCGGATGTCAAAATTACATAAAAGCCTTGTTTGAGTATCTCTCGCCCTATTAGAATATCACTCCTCAATTGCTCATTCGGGACTACATGAAATAATATTTCCATAATGTTTTCGTTTATAATAACCTCACTCAAGATCTGCAATGTACTGCAAACACTGCCACCACCAATACCTTTTATCATTACAATATTGTTTATGCGTTTACCAGAAAACTTATTACTAATGTCGTCTTTAATAAGGGAGCACTCTGCACCGGAATCGAAGCAAATTGGATAGATCTCACCACGTTGATGCAAATTTCCCTTTGGCTCAGTCACACAACATTGGTTAACAGTCTTCTGTTGAGTCACATCTTGCTTGACTGCACTTCCGTTTTTCGGGCACTGGTTGGAGAAATGTCCCAATTGGCCGCACCGATAGCACGTGACATTTGATTTATCACGCTGCGGTTTCGCCTCTCTATCTTGTCGCATTTTACTTCGGCATTCAGCAATTCGATGTCCCGGCTTTGAACAGAAGTGACATACAACTGGCGATGCCTTATGGTTCTTCTGGTTAGGTCCAAGGTTGTCATCTCGAGCATGTCGCTTCTTGTCGAACGTAAACGCTTTTAACTCCGCCTGTAGCTTACTTCTGGTGCGCACATTGGATGTGAAGAGAACGCGTTGTAAACGACTGTCAATGTTTGCCATATGCGCAAGAACAGTTGTAGCGGCAATTTCTTCTATTCCCATATTTCGCCACTTCGTAGTCAGCGTCGTCACCAACCGACTCGCATATACCGCGTAACATTCGGCGCCACTCGGGCGGCTGTTGAGTAAATTTAAAAACGTAGCGGCCGGCGTCTCTTAGGTTTCAAAGCGCTGCAGAAATAATTCCTGGAACTCTCGCCAAGTCATACCATGGTACGAAATTTGTGTGAGCCACTGAGATGCACTTCCCTCCATACAGTTGCTAAGTGCCATGATCAATTTACTTCCTTGAAGGGGGTGCTCAGACAGAATTATATCGGTTGTTGAACACCACTTTGCTGCCTCAACGCATGCAGCTTCAGGGTTAAATTTGGGTAGCTTAGCTTCATAGCTAGGTTGCTGCTCACGTGCCGGCGTCACTTGTATGATTTTTACGAGTTCAGCCAAATTCCGATTTTGCATTTTGACCACTGCACGCCACTGCTCCTCAGAAAATGCAGGGTGTGGCACAGATCCCACTTCTGATGTCGGGTTATTGATGCCAGGAGCCTCGTCGTCCGTCCGTCCGTCCATATCGGCGTCACTCATAATGATCTTCATTACTCAATTTGTAAGCTGCGCGCATTTAACGAGTCCACTTGCGTCTGCTTCGGCTTCTCAATGCTTAATGCCACGTTTCGTACAGACTGCTTTTTGTCCTCTCCATTTTGATATTCCCTTTTCATTATGTCTTTTCTCACTCTAACCAAGCAGCGCAAGTGGCCACGTTCAGCAACAACTATATTGCTCTCATTCTAGCAGAGTCCCGTTATAGATAATTCGTCTATTCATACTCACACATTGACAATGAGTAGGAACACGCATAACAGCAGAAGGAACATGGAGATGAAGTAATTAGCGATTAAGCGCATACATATTATTTTCGCCGCGACATATACATATAATATTCCTAAAAGGTTTCATGTTTATGTTTTTAATTATTCATATGATCCTAGTACGTTAATAAATAAAAGAATAACATTTTTGTATAAACCTATGCGGATATGCTATCTCTTATTACTATAAACCAAATATATAAATAAACATGCTTTCTAAGAACATTCCCATTTTCCCATCGCGACGCTAACTAACTATCCGATAAAATACACAAAACCTATCGATCCAGTCGCATCTCCAATGTGTTTGTATTTTTAAACAAGAACGCAACTACCGCCTTAAATTTTCGTTACCTAAACATTTACGCGGCGCGAGTGCTATATCTTATAGGGTGTGATTTCTTTGAGTGCCCGTGAATAAACAAGTTTATGCCGACATATCAGGTAAGTACCTAAAACAATTTACTGGAACATAGAAAAAGGTCTTAATATGCCGCGATCAATGCCATACAAACAGCTGTTTGATGTTTACCCTTTTTATTTTTCTTTGGCGTATCAAAATAACATTTTTCTTGCTTAGTTTTCTTGATTTTTCTTTTTAAATATATATATTTTTTTTGTTTTTTAAATGTTTTCGTGAAATTTCCTCATAAACGGTGTAATCGTAAATATAAAATAAATGTGAGTACACTTACCCCCAGTTCTCCGTTGGGCCCAATAGATCGTTGGTTGCTAAATGTTAGTTTAGAGTTTATTTTATACACGTAGAAAGCAATATTTGAGGAAAAAAAAATGGCAACTAAGACAGTTTTCCTTTCCCTAGTATATGACCATAAAGCGCTATTCTAATTTCATTTGGATAGTCTAACGATCACACTGATTTTTTTTCTTTCGTAATTTAATTAATAGCCGCCAAGATACAAATTTTAACATCAAATAAATTGCTGCCAAATTGTTGCCAGAACTGCAACTCGAACTTTCGCCAATCTGCTGCCAAATTGCCGTAAGCTGTTGCAAAATTGCTGTAAGCTGCCGCAAAATTGCCGGTGTTTCGTTAATGGTGCGTTATCTTTTCTTCTTTTTATACCCGCTACTCGAAGAGTATAAGGGTATTATAACTTTGTGCCAACCGAAAATGTTTGTAACAGGCAGAAGGAGACATCTCCGACCCCATAAAGTATATATATTCTGAATCAGCATGAACAGCCGAGTCGATATAGCCATGTCCGTCTGTCCGTCTGTCTGTCTGTCCGTCCGTGTGAAAACCTGGATCTCAGCTATTATAAGAGCTAGAGCTACCAAATTTGGGGACAATATGTGTTAATTCTGCACGCAGATCAAGTTTATTTTGGATTTTCGCCACGCCTCCATCCGCCCCCACAAATCGATTGTAGCTGCAAATATAGCTCTTTAGCAATCATTTTTTATACATGTGATAAAAACCACCATGCGGGCGTGTTGGCAAAGTTTCAATAAGATCGGCCGATAAATAAGGAAGATATTCAAGAAAAAGTATTGCACTGTGGCCATGTGCTTATGTCGGTTTTTCCTAATGTCAGAACCCGAGTTCAACTCCAGCAGCAGACAACTTTTTTTAATTACGTGGCAACTTTTTTTTTAATGATGTGCACCGAAAATATTCATAGTGCAATTTTATTGGTCATTGCGTTAGAAATGCAGTGGTCGAGTGGTGATGGTAGTTGACTGTTAAGCGTGAGGTCCGGAGTTCAACTCCTGGGTGCCGCGGCGAATTATATTTATTTTTTTGTATCTTATATTTTTTTTTATTTTATAGTGTGTTGCAAAATTCAAAATACATTTTTAGTATATTTAAAGCCACTTAGAATCGAAAGAGACATTGAGCAGCAACACAAAAAACAAACGACAAATCTAATTAGATATGTTGAGATGTATTGTGAGGCAGCATATATGTATGTATAGGCGTCTCTTTCCCACATGCATAATTTATAACTGCAAAGTAATAAAAGCAAAGGGCAACATCCAATAAAAATCGAGTGGAACCCGCATAGGCAAAACAAATTAGAGACGGAAAGAAATAAAAAGCAAGAACGCATTGTTCACATTTGGCACGTGTTTTTCCGAAGAATAGTAGCGGGTATATCACAGTCGAGTCAGCTCGACTGTAGCCTTTCCGACTTGTTCTTGTTATAAACTGATTTTTTTTGTTTTATTTTTTTTTTAAATTGATTTCCTTTTTAAACAGATTCTCTTTGCCTGGGCCTTCTGTGTATGACAATTATGTGTCCGGTGTATTATCTCAATAAGTGAGCATTTACGAGTTAAACTTTTATTTTTATATATGTTTTATATATGTCGCACTGGCCCTCCGGCTGTATATGAATCTTCAAGATTTTTTCTTGGTCACTCACACTTCCTTTTTTTTTCCTTTTTTTTCGTTTCTTTTCAGACACAGGCACCCAGTCGTCGCGGAGGAGAATGTATGACTCCCATGATCTAGCAAAATCTAGTAAATCGCCATACTTATTCTCCTCCTTGTCCCCTTCCTTTTCTCGTTCGGACAAGTTGTATCACTGAGTAGACAAAATTAAGGATACCATCTCCTGTCTTTTATTAGGAATTCACTTCTTATCAAAATCCCCGTAAGTATGCAAAGTTGCACAAATTATATTACTAATTAATTGATTTTTTCCCTTACAGATTCCAGATACCTAATTTAGTTTAGTTTAATATACTTTAAAGAAACTTTAGTTTTAATATATATTTATAAGTTTAATGTATTAGTTATAAGACTCTGTCCGTGCCACCCTCTATTTCGTTCGTAGACCTCTATAGGGAAATAGCTAGAATTGTGTAGGCGATAATTTGTCTCTGTTTGTCCGTTCATCACAAGTGGCAACATCCAATAAGATCCTAGTCGAACTTGAATAGGCGAAACAAATTAGGTTTGATCAGCATAGAACAACGCGGTAGCGTTCGCATCAATAAATTAATCCATATACACTTTATGAAAAGTTTACCAAGGCAAAGACCAAATTTGGCTTGCAGGTTATTGTATACAATGCGCAGATTAAGGTTATTTTTATACCCTTCAACCATTGAAAACAGTCAAAAAATAAAAGAAACAAGTGTTTATGAATATTATAGCTCACGATTCATATAAGAGCTGTATATACCAAATTTGGCATTAGATTCCTGTATATTATAAGCAGATCAAATTAATTTTAATAAATATTATTAAAAATTAGTCAGCCTTATACACTATATTGTACTTTTGATGGCGACACTATGATTAGTGACAAACACTCTACTGCCGAGATTTAATATCTGAAAAACAGGTAATATTCAGATTCAAAGTGTATACACTACAGATTTGACTAAAAGTGCAAAATATTATTGATTTTAATATTTTAGCAGAGCTTACTTTTTACAGAGTTACATATGTTAGCTTAGCTTCATTATTTTAACAAAGTGGAATCAGGTTCCCTAATAAACTCGTGTGAAACAGAAATCGTGTACCGAAATGACTCTTTAATTAAGAACTGCATTATTTCATTCTTAATTGTAAAGATACAGTGACTAAGTAAATAAAATATTATTTAAACAAACAAACTATACCCTATACTATACCTATACTAGCATGGTTCGGCGAATACTTAGGAAAGGCTTTATTAATAACAAAAAAATGTTTTTTTAATTTTGCATCTCAATTAAGGCTTTTTAAGGCAAAAAGTAAAAAATTTTATTGTACCGATTCAATGCGTTCCTTGTTAAAAGTGTACAGAATACACCATACATATGATCGGTATTAGAGAACTGGTCGAACAAGTGAGGTGTAGAGGTTCTTGTTAATTGGATTAGGATTGTCAAACATCTTTGCCCATCTCGATATGAAGCAAAGCACACCCATGGCTTTCTTGACCATTTTAGAAATATATTCGGAAAACTTTAGTTTTCGGTCCAGTCGGACACCAAGATTATCAACCAGGTAATCCTTTCAAAAACACAAATACAAAAAGTAAAGAAATCGTTCTTTTGACAAGGAAAGTCATCAGCTTGCATTTAGAGCTGTTCATGCTTACAAAATTTGCACAAGATCAAGAATGAAAAGTATTTAGTTCAGCTTGTAGGTGTGAGTGACAGTGGTCGTCCGACCCCATAAAGAAGATATGTATATTCTGATTGAGCATCAACAAGGGAGACGATTTAGCATTGTCCGTCTGTCTGTTTTTATAGCACACAGGCTGTTTATTGGTCGCCTGTATATTAGTCGACGAGAGTCGAACCATTTATCGAATAGCTGGCATACATTTACATTACACACTCAAATTTCATCAAAATCGGTCCACTATAACATAGTTGTTGGTATGAAAACATGCATTAATTTGACCAATTACCTATAATCTTTATTAATTTTTATCACTTTAAAAAACTGTCGGTTTTGTTTTTCATAAATCTTTCTTCTCTTCAAAGTCGACGGGTGCGTTTTTTGTGCTCCCCGCTTTTACCTAATGCTTTGCAAACAATCGGCGTTTGTCATCAAATAATTATAACTTAATATAATTGAAAGATATTCGTTCACATTCGTGAGTGCATGCCTGCTGTTCTTACCCACTGGTTTGAGTCAATTTAATTAAACTTTGAAACTATTATATTATTCTACTTCCAATTGTTATACCCTTGCAGAGGGTATATTAATTTTAGCCAGAAGTTTGCAACGCACCTTAGGAGACATCTCCGACCCTATAAAGTATATATATTCTGAATCAGCATCACCAGAGGAGTCGAAAAATGGATGTCCGTCTGTCCGTCCGTCCGTCCGTCCGTCCGTCCGTCCGTCCGTCCGTCCGTCCGTCCGTCCGTCCGTCCGTCTGTTGCAACGCAAACTAGTCTCTCAGTTTTTGAGCTATCTTCATGAAACTTGGCATACAAGCTTCTTATTGCTGTAGGCTGTAAATAAGTCGGAACGAGCCAGATCGGACCGATATATCGTATAGCTGTCATAGAAGCTATCGGCCGATTTTTGTTGTTTTTCAAGATATTGCAACAAGATTTGGCAAATCCTATTCTTATTACGTTCTTAATGTGCTGTCAAAATTGTATCAAAATCGGACTATTATAACATATAGCTGCCATAGGAACAATCGGCTGAAATCAGTGTTTTTGTATGCAAACCTGTTTTGTTTTTGGAAATACCGCACATTATCAATACTTTTTAATGTTATACAGTTACCCGCCCTTAGTTTTTCCATTTAAATATCTTTATATTCTATAGCTGTTATAGGAACAATCAGTCAGTCCGTCTGTCTGTTGTAACGCAAATTAGTCCCCCAGTTATTGAGCTATCTTCATGAAACTTTGCTCACAAGCTTCTTATTTCTGCCCTCTTTAAATAAGTCGGAACGGGCCATATCGGACTAATATATCGTATAGCTGTCATGGAGCCTATCGGCCGATTTTCGTTATATTTCAAGCTATAGCTATCAGGCTTACCACATCCAAATCTAAGTGTGTCCCTAATAATAAAGTTCGAAATCGAACTTTTATAACTTATAACGATCAACGATCGGCCTAATGAAGGTCCATGTTGCAATTTTATGGAAATCTGAGTACTATTACATATAGCTGTTAAACAAAAAATCATGTAGCTGTTATTCAAACGCATTTTTGAATGAGAACTTTCCAAATTTATTTATATTTTATGACCAACAGATCCTTTACAACACAAAGATTAATGTGCTGTCAAAATTGTATCAAAATCGGACCACTATAACATATAGCTGCCATAGGAACAATCGGCTGAAATCAGGGTTTTTGTATGCAAACCTGTTTTGTTTTTGGAAATACCGAACATTATCAATACTTTTTAATGTTATACAGTAACCCGCCCTTAGTTTTTCCATTTAAATATCTCAGACGTTTATATTCTATAGCTGTTATAGGAACAATCAGTCAGTCCGTCTGTCTGTTGCAACGCAATTGCGTTATTGAGCTATCTTCATGAAACTTTGCTCACAAGCTTCTTATTGTTGCCCTCTTTAAATAAGTCGGAACGGGCCAGATCGGACTGATATATCGTATAGCTGTCATGGAGCCTATCGGCCGATTTTCGTTATATTTCAAGATATAGCTATCAGGCTTACCACATCCAAATCTAAGTGTGTCCCTAATAATAAAGTTCGAAATCGAACTTTTATAACTTATAACGATCAACGATCGGCCTAATGAAGGTCCATGTTGCAATTTTATGGAAATCTGAGTACTATTACATATAGCTGTTAAACAAAAAATCATGTAGCTGTTATTCAAACGCATTTTTGAATGAGAACTTTCCAAATTTATTTATATTTTATGACCAACAGATCCTTTATAACACAAAGACATTTCCTCATAACATTTTGTGTTAAGTATATAAGAAATCCAGGTATATACAAAACCATTAAAAAGGTAGAATTATTTTTTTTCGAAGCAGGTGTTTGATTTATAGCCTTAATCAGGTCAAAATCTTGACTTCCTGTACTGTTATAATTGTTCAATAAATACCACAGAAACCAGCAGCAATCCAAATATATTTTATATTTTGTATAACTGCAAGGGTATGAAACCTTCGGCAAGCCGAAGGTAGCCTTGCTTTCTTGTTTTTGTTATGTTTTTCTGCTCTTCGTTTTTCAGAGCGCAATTGTTTTTATTGTGCTCCTATTTTTCTTCGCTATTCATGTGACGGTTGTTTAATAGCTTAAAGCTATTAAATGAGTCAACCAAGCGTTTAAATCTGATCTTACATCTCAAGATGTAACGGCTTATATTGAAGCCAAAATACTAGCTGTCGAGCTGAAAGTGGAAAAATTTGTCATATGAGAGATATCGTCCTTTAAAATGAGTGTCCCGGCAGAACTACCTGCCATTATATGTTCTCCCAAATTTTGGCCAGAACATGTAATGGTTAAAGAGTTTGAGGCGAAAAAGAAAAAGAATCGGAAACTGCCAATCCAAGAAACGTCGACTCAAAAACAAAATGCAAAAAACTAAGTGCTACTTTTCTTCGTACATACCAAAACGATAGAGGATTATGTACAAAATTTTCTAATTTATTCATAAACAGCTTTTTTTACCTCCCATGTTTTTGTGTTTACTGAAACTTGGTTAAAACCGGATATTTTAAGCACCGAAGTTTTACCAAGTAAATATACAACCTACAGGCTTGATCGACCTGGCCGACGTGGTGAAGTTCTGATTGCAGTAAACTCCGTCATAACATCGGAACTTTTTCAACCGGAGGTTCAACATTATATTGAATTTATTTGTGTAAAATTACACTTCCCGGGTTTTTTTCTGTTTTATAACCTGTTCATATATTCCGCCGTCATCGGAATTGTCAGAGTATTTGCAACACTTGTCTGCAGTAAAGACTGTTTTCAACCTGTCATCAGACAGGGATCACTTTATAGTCCTTGGTGACTTTAATATTCCTGAATGTGACTGGACACCTAGTGTTGATGACACTTATTTATTGCCTTCTCAGCAGCATATGCAACGGTCTATCTATACGTCATTGTCACAGGTCAATCATGTCGAAAACTTTAGAAACAGATCCTTGGATTTATGCTTCGTATCTGATCCATCTAGGGTGTCTCTAAAAAGGACTCAACCACTTTCTTTACCAGAAGATTCTTATCATCCCATTTTTGAAGCTACTTTTGATTTAGGCGTATGTTTTGTTAAATATGAAAAACTGTGTAAACGTATACGCTGCTTTAGGAAAGCAGACTTTGTATTATTGAACTTCTTAATTTCCAACTGCGACTGGTCATGACTCGACTAATGATATTTCAGTATTGGTTAAACCATTGACTCTTTCTTTGATATTTGTGTACTGCGTTTCTATCTGTCATGCTCAAGTAAGCCACCATGGCTTACAAAATGGTTGTCTCGCCTTAAAAATTTTAAATCTATTTTATTTACAAAATATAAAATTAGTAAGTGAGAAACTAAAACAGAAACGCACCGAAACTGAACGTTTAACAGATATTTTCTTTATGTACGTATCGGACCCAAGCCCGGAACTATAAAATGTATCGGTGCGATTCTCTGATACGAAGGCCAATGATACTGGGCATAGCACTGAAATAGGTGTTTAAAAAGTTGTTTTTATTTAAGAATTTCAAGAAATTTGCGATTTCCGTAGAAGATTTGCTGCGATAATAAAGGCTTGCTTTTGCCAAATGCAAATTGCAAATGCAAGAAATCACTTTATTCTGAAACTCGAAAACTGTTCTATTTTTTAATAGCTTGCATATTCATTTATATTCGGATACAAATTTCACATAAGAAATGATAGTCAAGTGCTTAAACAAGGGTCAATCAGCAATTTTTTTTTTTATACCCGCTACTCGAAGAGTATAAGCGTATTATAACTTTGTGCCAACCGAAAATGTTTGTAACGGGCAGAAGGAGAAATCTCCGACCCCATAAAGTATATATATTCTGAATCAGCATGAACAGCCGAGTCGATATAGCCATGTCCGTCTGTCTGTCTGTCCGTCCGTGTTAAAAATCTAGATCTCAGCTATTATAAGAGCTAGAGCTACCAAATTTGGAGACAATATGTGTTAATTCTGCACGCAGATCAAGTTTATTTTGGATTTTTGCCATGCCTCCATCCGCCCCCATAAATCGAAAAAAAAGTTGATTGTAGCTGCAAATATAAATCTACAGCAATCATTTATTTATACAAGTGAAAAAAACCACTATGCGGGTGTGTTGGCAAAGTTTCAATAAGATCGGCCGATAAATAAGGAAGATATTCAAGAAATAGTATTGCACTGTGGCCATGTGCTTATGTCGGTTTTTCCTAATGTCAGAACCCGAGTTCAACTCCAGCAGCAGACAACTTTTTTTAATTATGTGGCAACCTTTTTGTTTTTTTTTAATTATGTGGCAACTTTTTTTTTTAATTATGTGCACCGAAAATATTCATAGTGCAATGCATAAATGCAGTGGTCGAGTGGTGATGGTAGTTGACTGTTAAGCGAGAGGTCCGGAGTTCAACTCCTGGGCGCCGCGGCGCCTTATATTTATTTTTGTTGTATCTTATATTTTTTTATACCCTTGCAGAGGGTATATTAATTTTAGCCAGAAGTTTGCAACGCACCTTAGGAGACATCTCCGACCCTATAAAGTATATATATTCTGAATCAGCATCACCAGAGGAGTCGAAAAATGGATGTCCGTCTGTCCGTCCGTCCGTCCGTCTGTTGCAACGCAAACTAGTCTCTCAGTTTTTGAGCTATCTTCATGAAACTTGGCATACAAGCTTCTTATTGTTGTAGGCTGTAAATAAGTCGGAACGAGCCAGATCGGACCGATATATCGTATAGCTGTCATAGAAGCTATCGGCCGATTTTTGTTGTTTTTCAAGATATTGCAACAAGATTTGGCAAATCCTATTCTTATTACGTTCTTAATGTGCTGTCAAAATTATATCAAAATCGGACCACTATAACATATAGCTGCCATAGGAACAATCGGCTGAAATCAGGGTTTTTGTATGCAAACCTGTTTTGTTTTTGGAAATACAGCACATTATCAATACTTTTTAATGTTATACAGTAACCCGCCCTTAGTTTTTCCATTTAAATATCTGAGACGTTTATATTCTATAGCTGTTATAGGAACAATCAGTCAGTCCGTCTGTCTGTTGCAACGCAAATTAGTCCCTCAGTTATTGAGCTATCTTCATGAAACTTGGCACCCAAGCTTATTATTGATGTAGGCTGTAAATAAGTCGGAACGAGCCAGATCGGACCGATATATCGTATAGCTGTCATAGAAGCTATCGGCCGATTTTTGTTGTTTTTCAAGATATTGCAACAAGATTTGGCAAATCCTATTCTTATTACGTTCTTAATGTGCTGTCAAAATTGTATCAAAATCGGACCACTATAACATATAGCTGCCATAGGAACAATCGGCTGAAATCAGGGTTTTTGTATGCAAACCTGTTTTGTTTTTGGGAATACCGCACATTATCAATACTTTTTAATGTTATACAGTAACCTGCCCTTAGTTTTTCCATTTAAATATCTCAGACGTTTATATTCTATAGCTGTTATAGGAACAATCAGTCAGTCCGTCTGTCTGTTGCAACGCAAATTAGTCCCCCAGTTATTGAGCTATCTTCATGAAACTTGGCACCCAAGCTTATTATTGATGTAGGCTGTAAATAAGTCGGAACGAGCCAGATCGGACCGATATATCGTATAGCTGTCATAGAAGCTATCGGCCGATTTTTGTTGTTTTTCAAGATATTGCAACAAGATTTGGCAAATCCTATTCTTATTACGTTCTTAATGTGCTGTCAAAATTGTATCAAAATCGGAACACTATAACATATAGCTGCCATAGGAACAATCGGCTGAAATCAGGGTTTTTGTATGCAAACCTGTTTTGTTTTTGGAAATACCGCACATTATCAATACTTTTTAATGTTATACAGTAACCCGCCCTTAGTTTTTCCATTTAAATATCTCAGACGTTTATATTCTATAGCTGTTATAGGAACAATCAGTCAGTCCGTCTGTCTGTTGCAACTCAAATTAGTCCCCCAGTTATTGAGCTATCTTCATGAAACTTGGCACCCAAGCTTATTATTGATGTAGGCTGTAAATAAGTCGGAACGAGCCAGATCGGACCGATATATCGTATAGCTGTCATAGAAGCTATCGGCCGATTTTTGTTGTTTTTCAAGATATTGCAACAAGATTTGGCAAATCCTATTCTTATTACGTTCTTAATGTGCTGTCAAAATTGTATCAAAATCGGAACACTATAACATATAGCTGCCATAGGAACAATCGGCTGAAATCAGGGTTTTTGTATGCAAACCTGTTTTGTTTTTGGAAATACCGCACATTATCAATACTTTTTAATGTTATACAGTAACCCGCCCTTAGTTTTTCCATTTAAATATCTCAGACGTTTATATTCTATAGCTGTTATAGGAACAATCAGTCAGTCCGTCTGTCTGTTGCAACTAAAATTAGTCCCCCAGTTATTGAGCTATCTTCATGAAACTTGCCACACAAGCTTATTATTGATGTAGGCTGTAAATAAGTCGGAACGAGCCAGATCGGACCGATATATCGTATAGCTGTCATAGAAGCTATCGGCCGACTTTTGATGTTTTTCAAGATATTGCAACAAGATTTGGCAAATCCTATTCTTATTACGTTCTTAATGTGCTGTCAAAATTGTATCAAAATCGGACCACTATAACATATAGCTGCCATAGGAACAATCGGCTGAAATCAGGGTTTTTGTATGCAAACCTGTTTTGTTTTTGGAAATACCGCACATTATCAATACTTTTTAATGTTATACAGTAACCCGCCCTTAGTTTTTCCATTTAAATATCTCAGACGTTTATATTCTATAGCTGTTATAGGAACAATCAGTCAGTCCGTCTGTCTGTTGCAACTCAAATTAGTCCCCAGTTATTGCGCTATCTTCATGAAACTTGCCACACAAGCTTATTAATGATGTAGGCTGTAAATAAGTCGGAACGAGCCAGATCGGACCGATATATCGTATAGCTGTCATAGAAGCTATCGGCCGATTTTTGATGTTTTTCAAGATATTGCAACAAGATTTGGCAAATCCTATTCTTATTACGTTCTTAATGTGCTGTCAAAATTGTATCAAAATCGGACCACTATAACATATAGCTGCCATAGGAACAATCGGCTGAAATCAGGGTTTTCGTATGCAAACCTGTTTTGTTTTTGGAAATACCGCACATTATCAATACTTTTTAATGTTATACAGTAACCCGCCCTTAGTTTTTCCATTTAAATATCTCAGACGTTTATATTCTATAGCTGTTATAGGAACAATCAGTCAGTCCGTCTGTCTGTTGCAACGCAAATTAGTCCCCCAGTTATTGAGCTATCTTCATGAAACTTGGCACCCAAGCTTATTATTGATGTAGGCTGTAAATAAGTCGGAACGAGCCAGATCGGACCGATATATCGTATAGCTGTCATAGAAGCTATCGGCCGATTTTTGTTGTTTTTCAAGATATTGCAACAAGATTTGGCAAATCCTATTCTTATTACGTTCTTAATGTGCTGTCAAAATTATATCAAAATCGGACCACTATAACATATAGCTGCCATTGGAACAATCGGCTGAAATCAGGGTTTTTGTATGCAAACCTGTTTTGTTTTTGGAAATACAGCACATTATCAATACTTTTTAATGTTATACAGTAACCCGCCCTTAGTTTTTCCATTTAAATATCTGAGACGTTTATATTCTATAGCTGTTATAGGAACAATCAGTCAGTCCGTCTGTCTGTTGCAACGCAAATTAGTCCCTCAGTTATTGAGCTATCTTCATGAAACTTGGCACCCAAGCTTATTATTGATGTAGGCTGTAAATAAGTCGGAACGAGCCAGATCGGACCGATATATCGTATAGCTGTCATAGAAGCTATCGGCCGATTTTTGTTGTTTTTCAAGATATTGCAACAAGATTTGGCAAATCCTATTCTTATTACGTTCTTAATGTGCTGTCAAAATTGTATCAAAATCGGAACACTATAACATATAGCTGCCATAGGAACAATCGGCTGAAATCAGGGTTTTTGTATGCAAACCTGTTTTGTTTTTTGGAAATACCGCACATTATCAATACTTTTTAATGTTATACAGTAACCCGCCCTTAGTTTTTCCATTTAAATATCTCAGACGTTTATATTCTATAGCTGTTATAGGAACAATCAGTCAGTCCGTCTGTCTGTTGCAACTCAAATTAGTCCCCCCAGTTATTGAGCTATCTTCATGAAACTTGCCACACAAGCTTATTATTGATGTAGGCTGTAAATAAGTCGGAACGAGCCAGATCGGACCGATATATCGTATAGCTGTCATAGAAGCTATCGGCCGATTTTTGATGTTTTTCAAGATATTGCAACAAGATTTGGCAAATCCTATTCTTATTACGTTCTTAATGTGCTGTCAAAATTGTATCAAAATCGGACCACTATAACATATAGCTGCCATAGGAACAATCGGCTGAAATCAGGGTTTTTGTATGCAAACCTGTTTTGTTTTTGGAAATACCGCACATTATCAATACTTTTTAATGTTATACAGTAACCCGCCCTTAGTTTTTCCATTTAAATATCTCAGACGTTTATATTCTATAGCTGTTATAGGAACAATCAGTCAGTCCGTCTGTCTGTTGCAACGCAAATTAGTCCCCCAGTTATTGAGCTATCTTCATGAAACTTGGCACCCAAGCTTATTATTGATGTAGGCTGTAAATAAGTCGGAACGAGCCAGATCGGACCGATATATCGTATAGCTGTCATAGAAGCTATCGGCCGATTTTTGTTGTTTTTCAAGATATTGCAACAAGATTTGGCAAATCCTATTCTTATTACGTTCTTAATGTGCTGTCAAAATTGTATCAAAATCGGAACAGGGTTTTTGTATGCAAACCTGTTTTGTTTTTGGAAATACCGCACATTATCAATACTTTTTAATGTTATACAGTAACCCGCCCTTAGTTTTTCCATTTAAATATCTCAGACGTTTATATTCTATAGCTGTTATAGGAACAATCAGTCAGTCCGTCTGTCTGTTGCAACTCAAATTAGTCCCCCAGTTATTGAGCTATCTTCATGAAACTTGCCACACAAGCTTATTATTGATGTAGGCTGTAAATAAGTCGGAACGAGCCAGATCGGACCGATATATCGTATAGCTGTCATAGAAGCTATCGGACGATTTTTGTTGTTTTTCAAGATATTGCAACAAGATTTGGAAAATCCTATTCTTATTACGTTCTTAATGTGCTGTCAAAATTGTATCAAAATCGGACCACTATAACATATAGCTGCCATAGGAACAATCGGCTGAAATCAGGGTTTTTGTATGCAAACCTGTTTTGTTTTTGGAAATACCGCACATTATCAATACTTTTTAATGTTATACAGTAACCCGCCCTTAGTTTTTCCATTTAAATATCTCAGACGTTTATATTCTATAGCTGTTATAGGAACAATCAGTCAGTCCGTCTGTCTGTTGCAACGCAAATTAGTCCCCCAGTTATTGAGCTATCTTCATGAAACTTGGCACCCAAGCTTATTATTGATGTAGGCTGTAAATAAGTCGGAACGAGCCAGATCGGACCGATATATCGTATAGCTGTCATAGAAGCTATCGGCCGATTTTTGTTGTTTTTCAAGATATTGCAACAAGATTTGGCAAATCCTATTCTTATTACGTTCTTAATGTGCTGTCAAAATTGTATCAAAATCGGACCACTATAACATATAGCTGCCATAGGAACAATCGGCTGAAATCAGGGTTTTTGTATGCAAACCTGTTTTGTTTTTGGAAATACCGCACATTATCAATACTTTTTAATGTTATACAGTAACCCGCCCTTAGTTTTTCCATTTAAATATCTCAGACGTTTATATTCTATAGCTGTTATAGGAACAATCAGTCAGTCCGTCTGTCTGTTGCAACTCAAATTAGTCCCCCAGTTATTGAGCTATCTTCATGAAACTTTGCTCACAAGCTTCTTATTTCTGCCCTCTTTAAATAAGTCGGAACGGTCCAGATCGGACTGATATATCGTATAGCTGTCATGGAGCCTATCGGCCGATTTTCGTTATATTTCAAGATATAGCTATCAGGCTTACCACATCAAAATCTAAGTGTGTCCCTAATAATAAAGTTCGAAATCGAACTTTTATAACTTATAACGATCAACGATCGGCCTAATGAAGGTTCATGTTGCAATTTTATGGAAATCTGAGTACTATTACATGAAGCTGTTAAACAGAAAATCATATAGCTGTCAAACGCATTTTTGAATGAGAACTTTCCAAATTTAGATTTTATGACCAACAGATCCTTTACAACACAAAGACATTTCCTCATAACATTTTGTGTTAAGTATATAAGAAATCCAGGTATATACAAAATCATTAAAAAGGTAGAATTATTTTTTTCGAAGCAGGTGTTTGATTCATAGCCTTAATCAGGTAAAAATCTCGACTTCCTGTACTGTTATAATTGTTCAATAAATACCACAGATACCAGCAGCAATCCAAATATATTTTATATTTTGTATAACTGCAAGGGTATGAAACCTTCGGCAAGCCGAAGGTAGCCTTGCTTTCTTGTTTTATTTTATGGTGTGTTGCAAAATTCAAAATAAATTTTTAGTATATTTAAAGCCACTTAGTATCGAAAGAGACATTGAGCAGCAACACAAAAAACAAACGACAAATCTAATTAGATATGTTTCACACATGCATAATTTATAAATGCAAAGTAATAAAAGCAAAGGGCAACATCCAATAAGAATCGAGTGGAACTTCAATTGGCAAAACAAATTAGAGACGGAAAGAAATAATAAGCAAGAACGCATTGTTCACATTTGGCACGTGTTTTTCCGAAGACTTGTAGCGGGTATATCACAGTCGAGTCAGCTCGACTGTAGCCTTTCCGACTTGTTTAATTTTGGAAACCAGTGATATTAGCACAGAAAAATAAATATTTACACAACTTTTAAATTGTATGTATGCGTGCATATTTCTCATTAAATTAAATTATGTATAGACCACATTTTAATTTAATTTTTATACCCTTGCAGAGGGTATATTAATTTTAGCCAGAAGTTTGCAACGCACCTTAGGAGACATCTCCGACCCTATAAAGTATATATATTCTGAATCAGCATCACCAAAGGAGTCGAAAAATGGATGTCCGTCTGTCCGTCCGTCCGTCCGTCCGTCCGTCTGTTGCAACGCAAACTAGTCTCTCAGTTTTTGAGCTATCTTCATGAAAGTTGGCACACAAGCTTCTTATTGCTGTAGGCTGTAAATAAGTCGGAACGAGCCAGATCGGACCGATATATCGTATAGCTGTCATAGAAGCTATCGGCCGATTTTTGTTGTTTTTCAAGATATTGCAACAAGATTTGGCAAATCCTATTCTTATTACGTTCTTAATGTGCTGTCAAAATTGTATCAAAATCGGACCACTATAACATATAGCTGCCATAGGAACAATCGGCTGAAATCAGGGTTTTTGTATGCAAACCTGTTTTGTTTTTGGAAATACCGCACATTATCAATACTTTTTAATGTTATACAGTTACCCGCCCTTAGTTTTTCCATTTAAATATCTCAGACGTTTATATTCTATAGCTGTTATATGAACAATCAGTCAGTCCGTTTGTCTGTTGCAACGCAAATTAGTCCCCCAGTTATTGAGCTATCTTCATGAAACTTTGCTCACAAGCTTCTTATTTCTGCCCTCTTTAAATAAGTCGGAACGGTCCAGATCGGACTGATATATCGTATAGCTGTCATGGAGCCTATCGGCCGATTTTCGTTATATTTCAAGATATAGCTATCAGGCTTACCACATCAAAATCTAAGTGTGTCCCTAATAATAAAGTTCGAAATCGAACTTTTATAACTTATAACGATCAACGATCGGCCTAATGAAGGTTCATGTTGCAATTTTATGGAAATCTGAGTACTATTACATATAGCTGTTAAACAAAAAATCATGTAGCTGTTATTCAAACGCATTTTTGAATGATAACTTTCCAAATTTATTTATATTTTATGAACAACAGATCCTTTACAACACAAATACATTTCCTCATAACATTTTGTGTTAAGTATATAAGAAATCCAGGTATATACAAAAGCATTAAAAAGGTAGAATTATTTTTTTTCGAAGCAGGTGTTTGATTCATAGCCTTAATCAGGTCAAAATCTTGACTTCCTGTACTGTTATAATTGTTCAATAAATACAACAGAAACCAGCAGCAATCCAAATATATTTTATATTTTGTATAACTGCAAGGGTATGAAACCTTCGGCAAGCCGAAGGTAGCCTTGCTTACTTGTTTGCATTCTTATTTGTTTTATAGGCGAGTTATTATGCGAGCAGTGCGAACGGATCGAAATTTCTGGCAAGTCGGTCGGAAAATTGTTGCAGCTATTTGGGATGCACATGCTCGGATATATCATGGTTATGAGGTCATCGGCCTAGATAACATACCTCAGAAGGGACCCGCGCTGATCGTATATTACCATGGCGCGATTCCCATTGACATGTATTACTTGAATTCAAGATGACGATCGATTTCTTTTTAAACTGCCCGGCTGGGGCACCATATCAGAGGCATTTCACGTCAGCCCCGGAACGGTTCAATCATGTGTGAGCATACTACGCGATGGAAACCTATTGGCTATCTCACCAGGGGGAGTTTATGAGGCACAATTCGGTGACCATTACTATGAGCTGCTTTGGCGCAATCGAGTGGGTTTCGCGAAGGTGGCCCAGGAAGCCAAGGTTCCAATCATTCCTTGCTTTACGCAAAATCTTCGTGAAGGATTTCGCCAGGTGGGAATTTTTTGCACGTTCTTCAAGCGACTCTATAATACGGTACGCATACCTGCGGCGGCTTTCCAGTTAAGTTCCGCACATTTTTGGGGAAACCAATCCACTATGATGAAAACCTGACTCCGCAGGACTTACAAATAAAGGTTTGTGTGGTGAATATCGTATTGAGCATACTATCTAATTCTATTTTCGGATTAAATATCAGGTGGCAACCGCTATTGAAGATTTAATTAATCAACATCAACGTCTACCTGGTAGTGTACTCTTGGTATTGCTGGATCGACTTCCAGCGTTTAGGAGACTGCGTAGAAGTTCCAATTTATCGTCAGGTAAAAGAGGGAGAAGCAAAGACAAAGCGGACTAGACCTCACATTTCCCAATTGTTACCAACTGTGTTAATGACATAAACATATTTTTGTCGTATATCGAACATCTGAGAACAATGAAGATAGCTAAGTTATGCTTGATTTAAAGACATCATAAGTTCAGTGTTTTTTGTTATAATATGATTTAATTATACACGGTATTGATAGCGTAGAAGGTTGTCATAATTTTTACGTATTTTGACTTCGGATACGGGAGGTCATGAATAGGTCATGACGCCCAATATTTTTTGGGGCTTTTAAGACTTTTCATGATTTTTGAGGTTACTTCGAAAATTTGACGTGCATGATATATTCTAATTGCAGAATCAGAGAAAATATATAATGAGAATACATGAGAAATATATTGCATGACCAGATTCTATGTTTTGGGGGGATTTTAAAAAAATTTTCAGTTTTGTGAGGTTATGTCAAAATATAGACGTGATAGCGGAATTCCGACTTCGGATTTAAATTCAGCGAACCAAAATACATATAATAGCATGTGCGGCATACACAGATCATGACATTCTTTTATTTTGTGGGACTGTGTCATTAATTAATTTCAATTAACTTTTGAATGAATAATCGCGTACCGTTGCACAAGCGTAGCGAGCTCAAAGAAAGTAAGTTTTCCATCATCAAGATCTAATAGTTGTTTTGAGAGCTTAAAGCATTTAAACGCACATATTTACTTTCCGCTGTACTTTTTCAACAACGCTGCAATGGGGTGGTTATTTAAAGCAAGCGATGATCTAATAAGCGTATCTTGAACCTAAAGTCACAGAAAATTACCTAAAAGCGTTAAAGCAGTGCTACCAAATAGCTTGTTATTGTTTTCAATATCTTTCAAAGACCTGTTCAACGCCTAATGCGAACGTTTGTATGCCATAGTACATTCATCTCAGATATTATCATCTGCTTTTACTGCATTGGCTCTGCTTCAGCATTGTGACCATATACTATTTTTATACCCTTGCAGAGGGTATATTAATTTTAGCCAGAAGTTTGCAACGCACCTTAGGAGACATCTCCAACCCTATAAAGTATATATATTCTGAATCAGCATCACCAGAGGAGTCGAAAAATGGATGTCCGTCTGTCCGTCCGTCCGTCCGTCTGTTGCAACGCAAACTAGTCTCTCAGTTTTTGAGCTATCTTCATGAAACTTGGCACACAAGCTTCTTATTGCTGTAGGCTGTAAATAAGTTGGAACGAGCCGCTATCCGCCGATTTTTGTTGTTTTTCAAGATATTGCAACAATATTTGGCAAATCTTATTCTTATTATTTTCTTAATGTGCTGTCAAAATTATATCAAAATCGGACCACTATAACATATAGCTGTCATAGGAACAATCGGCTACAGTAACCCGCCCTTAGTTATTCCATTTAAATATCTCAGACGTTTATATTCTATAGCTGTTATAGGAACAATCAGTCAGTCCGTCTGTCTGTTGCAACGCAAATTAGTCCCCCAGTTATTGAGCTATCTTCATGAAACTTCCCTCACAAGCTTCTTATTTCTGCCCTCTTTAAATAAGTCGGAATGGGCCAGATCGGACTGATATATCGTATAGCTGTCATGGAGCCTATCGGCCGATTTTCATTATATTTCAAGATATAGCTATCAGGCGTACCACATCCAAATCTAAGTGTGTCCCTAATAATAAAGTTCGAAATCGAACTTTTATAACTTATAACGATCAACGATCGGCCTAATGAAGGTTCATGTTGCAATTTTATGGAAATCTGAGTACTATTACATGAAGCTGTTAAACAAAAAATCATATAGCTGTCAAACGCATTTTTGAATGAGAACTTTCCAAATTTAGATTTTATGACCAACAGATCCTTTACAACACAAAGACATTTCCTCATAACATTTTGTGTTAAGTATATAAGAAATCCAGATATATACAAAAGCATTAAAAAGGTAGAATTATTTTTTTTCGAAGCAGGTGTTTGATTCATAGCCTTAATCAGGTAAAAATCTCGACTTCCTGTACTGTTATAATTGTTCAATAAATACCACAGAAACCAGCAGCAATCCAAATATATTTTATATTTTGTATAACTGCAAGGGTATGAAACCTTCGGCAAGCCGAAGGTAGCCTTGCTTTCTTGTTTTTGTGTTGCACACTTCATCACAGTTATTTTGTGGCAGCTTAAGATGCGCCAGTTAAATAATCGTAACCGGGGATCATCTGAATTAAGGTTTTTATTTACATTTTGTTAATTGAGGTTTTTACAATATTTAAATTTTTATACCCTTGCAGAGGGTATATTAATTTTAGCCAGAAGTTTGCAACGCACCTTAGGAGACATCTCCGACCCTATAAAGTATATATATTCTGAATCAGCATCACCAGAGGAGTCGAAAAATGGATGTCCGTCTGTCCGTCCGTCCGTCCGTCCGTCCGTCCGTCCGTCCGTCTGTTGCAACGCAAACTAGTCTCTCAGTTTTTGAGCTATCTTCATGAAACTTGGCATACAAGCTTCTTATTGCTGTAGGCTGTAAATAAGTCGGAACGAGCCAGATCGGACCGATATATCGTATAGCTGTCATAGAAGCTATCGGCCGATTTTTGTTGTTTTTCAAGATATTGCAACAAGATTTGGCAAATCCTATTCTTATTACGTTCTTAATGTGCTGTTAAAATTATATCAAAATCGGACCACTATAACATATAGCTGCCATAGGAACAATCGGCTGAAATCAGGGTTTTTGTATGCAAACCTGTTTTGTTTTTGGAAATACCGCACATTATCAATACTTTTTTAATATTATACAGTAACCCGCCCTTAGTTTTTCCATTTAAATATCTGAGACGTTTATATTCTATAGCTGTTATATTAACAATCAGTCAGTCCGTCTGTCTGTTGCAACTCAAATTAGTCCCCCAGTTATTGAGCTATCTTCATGAAACTTGCCACACAAGCTTATTATTGATGTAGGCTGTAAATAAGTCGGAACGAGCCAGATCGGACCGATATATCGTATAGCTGTCATAGAAGCTATCGGCCGATTTTTGATGTTTTTCAAGATATTGCAACAAGATTTGGCAAATCCTATTCTTATTACGTTCTTAATGTGCTGTCAAAATTGTATCAAAATCGGACCACTATAACATATAGCTGCCATAGGAACAATCGGCTGAAATCAGGGTTTTCGTATGCAAACCTGTTTTGTTTTTTGGAAATACCGCACATTATCAATACTTTTTAATGTTATACAGTAACCCGCCCTTAGTTTTTCCATTTAAATATCTCAGACGTTTATATTCTATAGCTGTTATAGGAACAATCAGTCAGTCCGTCTGTCTGTTGCAACGCAAATTAGTCCCCCCAGTTATTGAGCTATCTTCATGAAACTTGGCACCCAAGCTTATTATTGATGTAGGCTGTAAATAAGTCGGAACGAGCCAGATCGGACCGATATATCGTATAGCTGTCATAGAAGCTATCGGCCGATTTTTGTTGTTTTTCAAGATATTGCAACAAGATTTGGCAAATCCTATTCTTATTACGTTCTTAATGTGCTGTCATATAGCTGCCATAGGAACAATCGGCTGAAATCAGGGTTTTCGTATGTAAACCTGTTTTGTTTTTGGAAATACCGCACATTATCAATACTTTTTAATGTTATACAGTAACCCGCCCTTAGTTTTTCCATTTAAATATCTGAGACGTTTATATTCTATAGCTGTTATAGGAACAATCAGTCAGTCCGTCTGTCTGTTGCAACTCAAATTAGTCCCCCAGTTATTGAGCTATCTTCATGAAACTTGCCACACAAGCTTATTATTGATGTAGGCTGTAAATAAGTCGGAACGAGCCAGATCGGACCGATATATCGTATAGCTGTCATAGAAGCTATCGGCCGATTTTTGTTGTTTTTCAAGATATTGCAACAAGATTTGGCAAATCCTATTCTTATTACGTTCTTAATGTGCTGTCAAAATTGTATCAAAATCGGACCACTATAACATATAGCTGCCATAGGAACAATCGGCTGAAATCAGGGTTTTCGTATGCAAACCTGTTTTGTTTTTGGAAATACCGCACATTATCAATACTTTTTAATGTTATACAGTAACCCGCCCTTAGTTTTTCCATTTAAATATCTGAGACGTTTATATTCTATAGCTGTTATAGGAACAATCAGTCAGTCCGTCTGTCTGTTGCAACTCAAATTAGTCCCCCAGTTATTGCTATCTTCATGAAACTTGGCACCCAAGCTTATTATTGATGTAGGCTGTAAATAAGTCGGAACGAGCTAGATCGGACCGATATATCGTATAGCTGTCATAGAAGCTATCGGCCGATTTTTGTTGTTTTTCAAGATATAGCTATCAGGCTTACCACATCCAAATCTAAGTGTGTCCCTAATAATAAAGTTCGAAATCGAACTTTTATAACTTATAACGATCAACGATCGGTCTAATGAAGGTTCATGTTGCAATTTTATTCTGAGTACTATTACATATAGTTGTTAAACAAAAAATCATGTAGCTGTTATTCAAACGCATTTTTGAATGAGAACTTTCCAAATTTATTTATATGTTATGACCAACAGATCCTTTACATCACAAAGACATTTCCTCATAACATTTTGTGTTAAGTATATAAGAAAACCAGGTATATACAAAAGCATTATAAAGGTAGAATTATTTTTTTTCGAAGCAGGTGTTTGATTCATAGCCTTAATCAGGTAAAAATCTTGACTTCCTGTACTGTTATAATTGTTCAATAAATACCACAGAAACCAGCAGCAATCCAAATATATTTTATATTTTGTATAACTGCAAGGGTATGAAACCTTCGGCAAGCCGAAGGTAGCCTTGCTTTCTTGTTTTTAGTTATAATTACGAAGTTGTTCCTTCTATGCGTAGAGTAATTGTCTCGAAACTAAGGTTCCTTCTTGCTCTAGAACTGTTTAACAAATCTTATATGTTTCGGGTCTTGGGTTTAAAGTATAATAAAATATTGACAACATACTACGAACTATGTATTTCATTTTTTAGCGTATTGATGTAATGATTGGTGGGCGTTGGGGCAAGGAACCGCTGCACAGTGGGCCCAACCGCTCTTCTAGCGGAATAAAAATATATTTGTTAATATGCAACTAATAACAGATAAAAATATTAAAAATTTTGGATTTTATTCTGAGTCTGTCAGCAGGGCAACAAGGTCTTTACATTTGAATATTCTTCGACCATTGAAAATGGTCAAGCCGTTTCGGAGTAGTGTCCACTGTGTCCCAAGAATGGTATATATTAGAATATTGCTCGGGGGCAAATCTCTGTTAGTTTTTTTTATGAAATCTTGACAATGCGCTCTGAAACAGACTTTAATATTCTAACAGACCAAGTCTATTTCTGTACTGGCTAAATTGTTTTTGTATGCTCCATATCAAAGAAACTTCTCAAATGCTGCACTATTGTTCCTATTGTTCTTTGCAACTGGCCTGAAGTTTCTGACATTTTCAAACTATACACTAAACAAAAACATTTACATTATGTTTATTATAGGTAATCCGTTATTTACAAAAGGCGTTAATTTTAAACTAAGACTTTAAAAGAACACCACCTTTTCTACCCTTGCATTATTATTTTGCCCAGATGTTTGCAACGAACATAAGGGGACATCTAAACATACAGTTGTTGTTTAAAGTATTTATAGTATTTAATGCTAGTTAACTTTGTAACCCTTAACGAATATATGAACAATATGCAATGCAAAAAACGACAAGACTTTTCATCTTTCTGCAAACCGTAGGTAGTTCTTCTTCATTATTATATATAAATATAATATATGTTACTGGCATAAGGAGGAGGCATGGCATACCCCATAAAGTTGCTTAGGATCGCTAACCGAGCCGTTTCAGTCATGACCGTCTGGTGTTTGTGCGTACACACAGATCTCAGCTATTGTATATCCTTATGTATATCATAAGCAGATGAAGTTTATTTCAAAGATCAGATGCCATGCCCACCCCCCTGCTAATCAGTAATTTTTCATTATTATGCAAAGTATTAAAGTCATTCTGCTTTGGTGTACACATAGATGAATATCATATGGACCTATCCTCCAAATTCGATCGGTCCAATAACACAGAAGGTATTCAAGTTAACGTTTTCAGTACAAGTGTATGGTACGAGCAGGAGCCTGTGCACGGCAAAGTTGTCGACTTCACGGCGCGTCGCATTACTTTTTGCTCGTGTGGCTGTTTGTGTATGTGATATCGAGTAAGCAAAACGTTATAGAATTATTTTCTGATTGAAATTATATGTTTGGTTATATGTTTGTAACAAATTTTCAAAATTAGGCGAAAGGTTTCTTACTGTCGTGTTCGCTCGACTGTAGCCTTACCGACTTGTTTTTTTTTTTAATTATAAGTGTGCTTTTAAAAACTTATATATTGATGCCGAAAATCACACCGAATTTGTTACTTATTTTATTTATATTCGAAATCAATAAATCTTTTTATACCCTTGCAGAGGGTATATTAATTTTAGCCAGAAGTTTGCAACGCACCTTAGGAGACATCTCCGACCCTATAAAGTATATATATTCTGAATCAGCATCACCAGAGGAGTCGAAAAATGGATGTCCGTCTGTCCGTCCGTCCGTCCGTCCGTCCGTCCGTCTGTTGCAACGCAAACTAGTCTCTCAGTTTTTGAGCTATCTTCATGAAACTTGGCATACAAGCTTCTTATTGCTGTAGGCTGTAAATAAGTCGGAACGAGCCAGATCGGACCGATATATCGTATAGCTGTCATAGAAGCTATCAGCCGATTTTTGTTGTTTTTCAAGATATTGCAACAAGATTTGGCAAATCCTATTCTTATTACGTTCTTAATGTGCTGTTAAAATTATATCAAAATCGGACCACTATAACATATAGCTGCCATAGGAACAATCGGCTGAAATCAGGGTTTTTGTATGCAAACCTGTTTTGTTTTTGGAAATACCGCACATTATCAATACTTTTTAATATTATACAGTAACCCGCCCTTAGTTTTTCCATTTAAATATCTGAGACGTTTATATTCTATAGCTGTTATATTAACAATCAGTCAGTCCGTCTGTCTGTTGCAACTCAAATTAGTCCCCCAGTTATTGAGCTATCTTCATGAAACTTGCCACACAAGCTTATTATTGATGTAGGCTGTAAATAAGTCGGAACGAGCCAGATCGGACCGATATATCGTATAGCTGTCATAGAAGCTATCGGCCGATTTTTGATGTTTTTCAAGATATTGCAACAAGATTTGGCAAATCCTATTCTTATTACGTTCTTAATGTGCTGTCAAAATTGTATCAAAATCGGACCACTATAACATATAGCTGCCATAGGAACAATCGGCTGAAATCAGGGTTTTCGTATGCAAACCTGTTTTGTTTTTTGGAAATACCGCACATTATCAATACTTTTTAATGTTATACAGTAACCCGCCCTTAGTTTTTCCATTTAAATATCTCAGACGTTTATATTCTATAGCTGTTATAGGAACAATCAGTCAGTCCGTCTGTCTGTTGCAACGCAAATTAGTCCCCCCAGTTATTGAGCTATCTTCATGAAACTTGGCACCCAAGCTTATTATTGATGTAGTCTGTAAATAAGTCGGAACGAGCCAGATCGGACCGATATATCGTATAGCTGTCATAGAAGCTATCGGCCGATTTTTGTTGTTTTTCAAGATATTGCAACAAGATTTGGCAAATCCTATTCTTATTACGTTCTTAATGTGCTGTCATATAGCTGCCATAGGAACAATCGGCTGAAATCAGGGTTTTCGTATGCAAACCTGTTTTGTTTTTTGGAAATACCGCACATTATCAATACTTTTTAATGTTATACAGTAACCCGCCCTTAGTTTTTCCATTTAAATATCTGAGACGTTTATATTCTATAGCTGTTATAGGAACAATCAGTCAGTCCGTCTGTCTGTTGCAACTCAAATTAGTCCCCCAGTTATTGAGCTATCTTCATGAAACTTGGCACACAAGCTTATTATTGATGTAGGCTGTAAATAAGTCGGAACGAGCCAGATCGGACCGATATATCGTATAGCTGTCATAGAAGCTATCGGCCGATTTTTGTTGTTTTTCAAGATATTGCAACAAGATTTGGCAAATCCTATTCTTATTACGTTCTTAATGTGCTGTTAAAATTATATCAAAATCGGACCACTATAACATATAGCTGCCATAGGAACAATCGGCTGAAATCAGGGTTTTTGTATGCAAACCTGTTTTGTTTTTGGAAATACCGCACATTATCAATACTTTTTAATATTATACAGTAACCCGCCCTTAGTTTTTCCATTTAAATATCTGAGACGTTTATATTCTATAGCTGTTATATTAACAATCAGTCAGTCCGTCTGTCTGTTGCAACTCAAATTAGTCCCCCAGTTATTGAGCTATCTTCATGAAACTTGCCACACAAGCTTATTATTGATGTAGGCTGTAAATAAGTCGGAACGAGCCAGATCGGACCGATATATCGTATAGCTGTCATAGAAGCTATCGGCCGATTTTTGATGTTTTTCAAGATATTGCAACAAGATTTGGCAAATCCTATTCTTATTACGTTCTTAATGTGCTGTCAAAATTGTATCAAAATCGGACCACTATAACATATAGCTGCCATAGGAACAATCGGCTGAAATCAGGGTTTTCGTATGCAAACCTGTTTTGTTTTTGGAAATACCGCACATTATCAATACTTTTTAATGTTATACAGTAACCCGCCCTTAGTTTTTCCATTTAAATATCTCAGACGTTTATATTCTATAGCTGTTATAGGAACAATCAGTCAGTCCGTCTGTCTGTTGCAACGCAAATTAGTCCCCCAGTTATTGAGCTATCTTCATGAAACTTGGCACCCAAGCTTATTATTGATGTAGGCTGTAAATAAGTCGGAACGAGCCAGATCGGACCGATATATCGTATAGCTGTCATAGAAGCTATCGGCCGATTTTTGTTGTTTTTCAAGATATTGCAACAAGATTTGGCAAATCCTATTCTTATTACGTTCTTAATGTGCTGTCATATAGCTGCCATAGGAACAATCGGCTGAAATCAGGGTTTTCGTATGCAAACCTGTTTTGTTTTTGGAAATACCGCACATTATCAATACTTTTTAATGTTATACAGTAACCCGCCCTTAGTTTTTATACCCGCTACTCGAAGAGTATAAGGGTATTATAACTTTGTGCCAACCGAAAATGTTTGTAACAGGCAGAAGGAGACATCTCCGACCCCATAAAGTATATATATTCTGAATCAGCATGAACAGCCGAGTCGATATAGCCATGTCCGTCTGTCCGTCTGTCCGTCTGTCCGTCTGTCCGTCTGTCCGTCTGTCCGTCCGTCCGTCTGTCTGTCCGTATGAAAACCTAGATCTCAGCTATTATAAGAGCTAGAGCTACCAAATTTGGAGACAATATGTGTTAATTATGCCCGCAGATCAAGTTTATTTTGGATTTTTGCCACGCCTCCATCCGCCCCCAAAAATCGATAATAAATCGATAATAGCTGCAAATATAGCTCTACAGCATTCATTTTTTATCCATGTGATAAAAACCACCATCCGGGCGTGTTGCGAAAGTTTCAATAAGATCGGCCGATAAATAAGGAAGATATTCAAGAAATAGTATTGCCTTGTGGCCATGTGCCTGTGTCGGTTTTTCCTAATGTTAGTACCCGAGTTCAACACCAGCAGCAGACAACTTTTTTTAATTATGTGGCAACTTTTTTTTTAAATTATGTGGCAACTTTTTTATAATTATGTGCACCGAAAATATAAATAGTGCAATTTTATCGGTCATTGTGTAAGGAAATGCAGTGGTCGAGTGGTGATGGTAGTTGACTGTTAAGCGAGAGGTCCGGGTTCAACTCCTGGGTGTGCCGCGGCGACTTAAATTTATTTTTTTTGTATCTTATATTTTTTTTTTATTTTATAGTGTGTTGCAAAATTCAAAATAAATTTTTAGTATATTTAAAGCCACTTAGAATCGAAAGAGACATTGAGCAGCAACACAAAATACAAACGACAAATCTAATTAGATATGTTGAGATGTATTGTGAGGCAGCATATATGTATGTATGTATAGGCGTCTCTATCACACATGCATAATTTATAACTGCAGAGTAATAAAAGCAAAGGGCAACATCCAATAAGAATCGAGTGGAACTTGCATAGGCAAAACAAATTAGAGACGGAAAGAAATAAAAAGCAAGAACGCATTGTTCACATTTGGCACGTGTTTTTCCGAAGAATTGTAGCGGGTATATCACAGTCGAGTCAGCTCGACTGTAGCCTTTCCGACTTGTTCCATTTAAATATCTGAGACGTTTATATTCTATAGCTGTTATAGGAACAATCAGTCAGTCCGTCTGTCTGTTGCAACTCAAATTAGTCCCCCAGTTATTGAGCTATCTTCATGAAACTTGGCACACAAGCTTATTATTGATGTAGGCTGTAAATAAGTCGGAACGAGCCAGATCGGACCGATATATCGTATAGCTGTCATAGAAGCTATCGGCCGATTTTTGTTGTTTTTCAAGATATTGCAACAAGATTTGGCAAATCCTATTCTTATTACGTTCTTAATGTGCTGTCAAAATTGTATGAAAATCGGACCACTATAACATATAGCTGCCATAGGAACAATCGGCTGAAATCAGGGTTTTCGTATGCAAACCTGTTTTGTTTTTGGAAATACCGCACATTATCAATACTTTTTAATGTTATACAGTAACCCGCCCTTAGTTTTTCCATTTAAATATCTGAGACGTTTATATTCTATAGCTGTTATAGGAACAATCAGTCAGTCCGTCTGTCTGTTGCAACTCAAATTAGTCCCCCAGTTATTGCTATCTTCATGAAACTTGGCACCCAAGCTTATTATTGATGTAGGCTGTAAATAAGTCGGAACGAGCCAGATCGGACCGATATATCGTATAGCTGTCATAGAAGCTATCGGCCGATTTTTGTTGTTTTTCAAGATATAGCTATCAGGCTTACCACATCCAAATCTAAGTGTGTCCCTAATAATAAAGTTCGAAATCGAACTTTTATAACTTATAACGATCAACGATCGGTCTAATGAAGGTTCATGTTGCAATTTTATTCTGAGTACTATTACATATAGTTGTTAAACAAAAAATCATGTAGCTGTTATTCAAACGCATTTTTGAATGAGAACTTTCCAAATTTATTTATATGTTATGACCAACAGATCCTTTACATCACAAAGACATTTCCTCATAACATTTTGTGTTAAGTATATAAGAAAACCAGGTATATACAAAAGCATTATAAAGGTAGAATTATTTTTTTTCGAAGCAGGTGTTTGATTCATAGCCTTAATCAGGTAAAAATCTTGACTTCCTGTACTGTTATAATTGTTCAATAAATACCACAGAAACCAGCAGCAATCCAAATATATTTTATATTTTGTATAACTGCAAGGGTATGAAACCTTCGGCAAGCCGAAGGTAGCCTTGCTTTCTTGTTTTATTTTCCGCCACATGAATGTGCAAATATGGATTTGCAAAAACGCAACATTTTCTTTTTACATTGTGCTAACAAAAGTCGGGTTTGTAAACAATTACCATTAGTTTTCTCATGTTAAAGCTAGCCCATTAACGCTTTTAAGCTATCAAATTAAAGTTTGTACAACTTATTACAAAATAAGTCGAGCTAAGAAACAAGACAATTCATGATTGTTTAAACCTAGCACGTACCACTTAAGTAAACGGACTCGTCCGCAAGTTAATTATTGGAAAGCGATTCATGAAGTAGAATGCAGGACATTTGGAATGGGTTCTTGTTCACGCTTTGTGCGGGAGGCTTTCACCAAGGGAACTCACAACACCAGGCCATGTCTTTAAAATTGTTCGGCCATTAGAAGAACGACAAGACCAGTCCAACCAGTGAACGGATTGCAGCCCTTGCCTTCTCCAGTGATATCGTCGTACTGTTCCCAAATATAGCCACTACGTTGATATTGCCTAAAAATATTATTCACCAAGTTCCCTCGTAGCTCATTATATATTTTGTGGGCAGTTTCAGCATGAGGACCTTTAATTTTGCTATAATGGCGCAACGCCTTCACAGCCAAATAATTTATGTTGATCCAAATCGGACCGCGCCAATATGGTGGATCATGCTCGGTGTTCCACTTCATGTACAATGGAGAGTTCTTAGACAGTGACCGTAACCCATAATTGGTCCACAGCAGATCAGGGTCGCGCATATTTAGCAACAATTTTCCTAGATACTGCGAGTCGTGGTCCAGCTGCTCAAGAAGCATTGGAAATAGACTTACATAAATCCTATTCTTATTACGTTCTTAATGTGCTGTCAAAATTGTATCAAAATCGGACCACTATAACATATAGCTGCCATAGGAACAATCGGCTGAAATCAGGGTTTTTGTATGCAAACCTGTTTTGTTTTTGGAAATACCGCACATTATCAATACTTTTTAATGTTATACAGTAACCCGCCCTTAGTTTTTCCATTTAAATATCTCAGACGTTTATATTCTATAGCTGTTATAGGAACAATCAGTCAGTCCGTCTGTCTGTTGCAACGCAAATTAGTCCCCCAGTTATTGAGCTATCTTCATGAAACTTGGCACCCAAGCTTATTATTGATGTAGGCTGTAAATAAGTCGGAACGAGCCAGATCGGACCGATATATCGTATAGCTGTCATAGAAGCTATCGGCCGATTTTTGTTGTTTTTCAAGATATTGCAACAAGATTTGGCAAATCCTATTCTTATTACGTTCTTAATGTGCTGTCAAAATTGTATCAAAATCGGACCACTATAACATATAGCTGCCATAGGAACAATCGGCTGAAATCAGGGTTTTTGTATGCAAACCTGTTTTGTTTTTGGAAATACCGCACATTATCAATACTTTTTAATGTTATACAGTAACCCGCCCTTAGTTTTTCCATTTAAATATCTCAGACGTTTATATTCTATAGCTGTTATAGGAACAATCAGTCAGTCCGTCTGTCTGTTGCAACTCAAATTAGTCCCCCAGTTATTGAGCTATCTTCATGAAACTTTGCTCACAAGCTTCTTATTTCTGCCCTCTTTAAATAAGTCGGAATGGGCCAAATCGGACTGATATATCGTATAGCTGTCATGGAGCCTATCGGCCGATTTTTGTTATATTTCAAGATATAGCTATCAGGCTTACCACATCCAAATCTAAGTGTGTCCCTAATAATAAAGTTCGAAATCGAACTTTTATAACTTATAACGATCAACGATCGGCCTAATGAAGGTTCATGTTGCAATTTTATGGAAATCTGAGTACTATTACATGAAGCTGTTAAACAGAAAATCATATAGCTGTCAAACGCATTTTTGAATGAGAACTTTCCAAATTTAGATTTTATGACCAACAGATCCTTTACAACACAAAGACATTTCCTCATAACATTTTGTGTTAAGTATATAAGAAATCCAGGTATATACAAAATCATTAAAAAGGTAGAATTATTTTTTTTCGAAGCAGGTGTTTGATTCATAGCCTTAATCAGGTAAAAATCTCGACTTCCTGTACTGTTATAATTGTTCAATAAATACCACAGATACCAGCAGCAATCCAAATATATTTTATATTTTGTATAACTGCAAGGGTATGAAACCTTCGGCAAGCCGAAGGTAGCCTTGCTTTCTTGTTTTATTTTATGGTGTGTTGCAAAATTCAAAATAAATTTTTAGTATATTTAAAGCCACTTAGTATCGAAAGAGACATTGAGCAGCAACACAAAAAACAAACGACAAATCTAATTAGATATGTTTCACACATGCATAATTTATAAATGCAAAGTAATAAAAGCAAAGGGCAACATCCAATAAGAATCGAGTGGAACTTCAATTGGCAAAACAAATTAGAGACGGAAAGAAATAATAAGCAAGAACGCATTGTTCACATTTGGCACGTGTTTTTCCGAAGACTTGTAGCGGGTATATCACAGTCGAGTCAGCTCGACTGTAGCCTTTCCGACTTGTTTAATTTTGGAAACCAGTGATATTAGCACAGAAAAATAAATATTTACACAACTTTTAAATTGTATGTATGCGTGCATATTTCTCATTAAATTAAATTATGTATAGACCACATTTTAATTTAATTTTTATACCCTTGCAGAGGGTATATTAATTTTAGCCAGAAGTTTGCAACGCACCTTAGGAGACATCTCCGACCCTATAAAGTATATATATTCTGAATCAGCATCACCAAAGGAGTCGAAAAATGGATGTCCGTCTGTCCGTCCGTCCGTCCGTCTGTCCGTCCGTCCGTCCGTCCGTCCGTCCGTCTGTTGCAACGCAAACTAGTCTCTCAGTTTTTGAGCTATCTTCATGAAAGTTGGCATACAAGCTTCTTATTGCTGTAGGCTGTAAATAAGTCGGAACGAGCCAGATCGGACCGATATATCGTATAGCTGGCATAGAAGCTATCGGCCGATTTTTGTTGTTTTTCAAGATATTGCAACAAGATTTGGCAAATCCTATTCTTATTACGTTCTTTATGTGCTGTCAAAATTGTATCAAAATCGGACCACTATAACATATAGCTGCCATAGGAACAATCGGCTGAAATCAGGGTTTTTGTATGCAAACCTGTTTTGATTTTGGAAATACCGCACATTATCAATACTTTTTAATGTTATACAGTAACCCGCCCTTAGTTTTTCCATTTAAATATCTCAGACGTTTATATTCTATAGCTGTTATATGAACAATCAGTCAGTCCGTTTGTCTGTTGCAACGCAAATTAGTCCCCCAGTTATTGAGCTATCTTCATGAAACTTTGCTCACAAGCTTCTTATTTCTGCCCTCTTTAAATAAGTCGGAACGGTCCAGATCGGACTGATATATCGTATAGCTGTCATGGAGCCTATCGGCCGATTTTCGTTATATTTCAAGATATAGCTATCAGGCTTACCACATCCAAATCTAAGTGTGTCCCCTAATAATAAAGTTCGAAATCGAACTTTTATAACTTATAACGATCAACGATCGGCCTAATGAAGGTTCATGTTGCAATTTTATGGAAATCTGAGTACTATTACATATAGCTGTTAAACAAAAAATCATGTAGCTGTTATTCAAACGCATTTTTGAATGATAACTTTCCAAATTTATTTATATTTTATGAACAACAGATCCTTTACAACACAAATACATTTCCTCATAACATTTTGTGTTAAGTATATAAGAAATCCAGGTATATACAAAAGCATTAAAAAGGTAGAATTATTTTTTTTCGAAGCAGGTGTTTGATTCATAGCCTTAATCAGGTCAAAATCTTGACTTCCTGTACTGTTATAATTGTTCAATAAATACAACAGAAACCAGCAGCAATCCAAATATATTTTATATTTTGTATAACTGCAAGGGTATGAAACCTTCGGCAAGCCGAAGGTAGCCTTGCTTACTTGTTTGCATTCTTATTTGTTTTATAGGCGAGTTATTATGCGAGCAGTGCGAACGGATCGAAATTTCTGGCAAGTCGGTCGGAAAATTGTTGCAGCTATTTGGGATGCACATGCTCGGATATATCATGGTTATGAGGTCATCGGCCTAGATAACATACCTCAGAAGGGACCCGCGCTGATCGTATATTACCATGGCGCGATTCCCATTGACATGTATTACTTGAATTCAAGATGACGATCGATTTCTTTTTAAACTGCCCGGCTGGGGCACCATATCAGAGGCATTTCACGTCAGCCCCGGAACGGTTCAATCGTGTGTGAGCATACTACGCGATGGAAACCTATTGGCTATCTCACCAGGGGGAGTTTATGAGGCACAATTCGGTGACCATTACTATGAGCTGCTTTGGCGCAATCGAGTGGGTTTCGCGAAGGTGGCCCAGGAAGCCAAGGTTCCAATCATTCCTTGCTTTACGCAAAATCTTCGTGAAGGATTTCGCCAGGTGGGAATTTTTTGCACGTTCTTCAAGCGACTCTATAATACGGTACGCATACCTGCGGAGGCTTTCCAGTTAAGTTCCGCACATTTTTGGGGAAACCAATCCACTATGATGAAAACCTGACTCCGCAGGACTTACAAATAAAGGTTTGTGTGGTGAATATCGTATTGAGCATACTATCTAATTCTATTTTCGGATTAAATATCAGGTGGCAACCGCTATTGAAGATTTAATTAATCAACATCAACGTCTACCTGGTAGTGTACTCTTGGTATTGCTGGATCGACTTCCAGCGTTTAGGAGACTGCGTAGAAGTTCCAATTTATCGTCAGGTAAAAGAGGGAGAAGCAAAGACAAAGCGGACTAGACCTCACATTTCCCAATTGTTACCAACTGTGTTAATGACATAAACATATTTTTGTCGTATATCGAACATCTGAGAACAATGAAGATAGCTAAGTTATGCTTGATTTAAAGACATCATAAGTTCAGTGTTTTTTGTTATAATATGATTTAATTATACACGGTATTGATAGCGTAGAAGGTTGTCATAATTTTTACGTATTTTGACTTCGGATACGGGAGGTCATGAATAGGTCATGACGCCCAATATTTTTTGGGGCTTTTAAGACTTTTCATGATTTTTGAGGTTACTTCGAAAATTTGACGTGCATGATATATTCTAATTGCAGAATCAGAGAAAACATATAATGAGAATACATGAGAAATATATTGCATGACCAGATTCTATGTTTTGGGGGGATTTTAAAAAAATTTTCAGTTTTGTGAGGTTATGTCAAAATATAGACGTGATAGCGGAATTCCGACTTCGGATTTAAATTCAGCGAACCAAAATACATATAATAGCATGTGCGGCATACACAGATCATGACATTCTTTTATTTTTTGTGGGACTGTGTCATTAATTAATTTCAATTAACTTTTGAATGAATAATCGCGTACCGTTGCACAAGCGTAGCGAGCTCAAAGAAAGTAAGTTTTCCATCATCAAGATCTAATAGTTGTTTTGAGAGCTTAAAGCATTTAAACGCACATATTTACTTTCCGCTGTACTTCTTCAACAACGCTGCAATGGGGTGGTTATTTAAAGCAAGCGATGATCTAATAAGCGTATCTTGAACCTAAAGTCACACAAAATTACCTTAAAGGGTTAAAGCAGTGCTACCAAATAGCTTGTTATTGTTTTCAATATCTTTCAAAGACCTGTTCAACGCCTAATGCGAACGTTTGTATGCCATAGTACATTCATCTCAGATATTATCATCTGCTTTTACTGCATTGGCTCTGCTTCAGCATTGTGACCATATACTATTTTTATACCCTTGCAGAGGGTATATTAATTTTAGCCAGAAGTTTGCAACGCACCTTAGGAGACATCTCCAACCCTATAAAGTATATATATTCTGAATCAGCATCACCAGAGGAGTCGAAAAATGGATGTCCGTCTGTCCGTCCGTCCGTCCGTCTGTTGCAACGCAAACTAGTCTCTCAGTTTTTGAGCTATCTTCATGAAACTTGGCACACAAGCTTCTTATTGCTGTAGGCTGTAAATAAGTTGGAACGAGCCGCTATCCGCCGATTTTTGTTGTTTTTCAAGATATTGCAACAATATTTGGCAAATCTTATTCTTATTACTTTCTTAATGTGCTGTCAAAATTATATCAAAATCGGACCACTATAACATATAGCTGTCATAGGAACAATCGGCTACAGTAACCCGCCCTTAGTTATTCCATTTAAATATCTCAGACGTTTATATTCTATAGCTGTTATAGGAACAATCAGTCAGTCCGTCTGTCTGTTGCAACGCAAATTAGTCCCCCAGTTATTGAGCTATCTTCATGAAACTTTGCTCACAAGCTTCTTATTTCTGCCCTCTTTAAATAAGTCGGAATGGGACAGATCGGACTGATATATCGTATAGCTGTCATGGAGCCTATCGGCCGATTTTCATTATATTTCAAGATATAGCTATCAGGCGTACCACATCCAAATCTAAGTGTGTCCCTAATAATAAAGTTCGAAATCGAACTTTTATAACTTATAACGATCAACGATCGGCCTAATGAAGGTTCATGTTGCAATTTTATGGAAATCTGAGTACTATTACATGAAGCTGTTAAACAAAAAATCATATAGCTGTCAAACGCATTTTTGAATGAGAACTTTCCAAATTTAGATTTTATGACCAACAGATCCTTTACAACACAAAGACATTTCCTCATAACATTTTGTGTTAAGTATATAAGAAATCCAGATATATACAAAAGCATTAAAAAGGTAGAATTATTTTTTTTCGAAGCAGGTGTTTGATTCATAGCCTTAATCAGGTAAAAATCTCGACTTCCTGTACTGTTATAATTGTTCAATAAATACCACAGAAACCAGCAGCAATCCAAATATATTTTATATTTTGTATAACTGCAAGGGGTATGAAACCTTCGGCAAGCCGAAGGTAGCCTTGCTTTCTTGTTTTTGTGTTGCACACTTCATCACAGTTATTTTGTGGCAGCTTAAGATGCGCCAGTTAAATAATCGTAACCGGGGATCATCTGAATTAAGGTTTTTATTTACATTTTGTTAATTGAGGTTTTTACAATATTTAAATTTTTATACCCTTGCAGAGGGTATATTAATTTTAGCCAGAAGTTTGCAACGCACCTTAGGAGACATCTCCGACCCTATAAAGTATATATATTCTGAATCAGCATCACCAGAGGAGTCGAAAAATGGATGTCCGTCTGTCCGTCCGTCCGTCCGTCCGTCCGTCTGTTGCAACGCAAACTAGTCTCTCAGTTTTTGAGCTATCTTCATGAAACTTGGCATACAAGCTTCTTATTGCTGTAGGCTGTAAATAAGTCGGAACGAGCCAGATCGGACCGATATATCGTATAGCTGTCATAGAAGCTATCGGCCGATTTTTGTTGTTTTTCAAGATATTGCAACAAGATTTGGCAAATCCTATTCTTATTACGTTCTTAATGTGCTGTTAAAATTATATCAAAATCGGACCACTATAACATATAGCTGCCATAGGAACAATCGGCTGAAATCAGGGTTTTTGTATGCAAACCTGTTTTGTTTTTGGAAATACCGCACATTATCAATACTTTTTTAATATTATACAGTAACCCGCCCTTAGTTTTTCCATTTAAATATCTGAGACGTTTATATTCTATAGCTGTTATATTAACAATCAGTCAGTCCGTCTGTCTGTTGCAACTCAAATTAGTCCCCCCAGTTATTGAGCTATCTTCATGAAACTTGCCACACAAGCTTATTATTGATGTAGGCTGTAAATAAGTCGGAACGAGCCAGATCGGACCGATATATCGTATAGCTGTCATAGAAGCTATCGGCCGATTTTTGATGTTTTTCAAGATATTGCAACAAGATTTGGCAAATCCTATTCTTATTACGTTCTTAATGTGCTGTCAAAATTGTATCAAAATCGGACCACTATAACATATAGCTGCCATAGGAACAATCGGCTGAAATCAGGGTTTTCGTATGCAAACCTGTTTTGTTTTTGGAAATACCGCACATTATCAATACTTTTTAATGTTATACAGTAACCCGCCCTTAGTTTTTCCATTTAAATATCTGAGACGTTTATATTCTATAGCTGTTATAGGAACAATCAGTCAGTCCGTCTGTCTGTTGCAACGCAAATTAGTCCCCCAGTTATTGAGCTATCTTCATGAAACTTGGCACCCAAGCTTATTATTGATGTAGGCTGTAAATAAGTCGGAACGAGCCAGATCGGACCGATATATCGTATAGCTGTCATAGAAGCTATCGGCCGATTTTTGTTGTTTTTCAAGATATTTGCAACAAGATTTGGCAAATCCTATTCTTATTACGTTCTTAATGTGCTGTCATATAGCTGCCATAGGAACAATCGGCTGAAATCAGGGTTTTCGTATGTAAACCTGTTTTGTTTTTGGAAATACCGCACATTATCAATACTTTTTAATGTTATACAGTAACCCGCCCTTAGTTTTTCCATTTAAATATCTGAGACGTTTATATTCTATAGCTGTTATAGGAACAATCAGTCAGTCCGTCTGTCTGTTGCAACTCAAATTAGTCCCCCAGTTATTGAGCTATCTTCATGAAACTTGGCACACAAGCTTATTATTGATGTAGGCTGTAAATAAGTCGGAACGAGCCAGATCGGACCGATATATCGTATAGCTGTCATAGAAGCTATCGGCCGATTTTTGTTGTTTTTCAAGATATTGCAACAAGATTTGGCAAATCCTATTCTTATTACGTTCTTAATGTGCTGTCAAAATTGTATCAAAATCGGACCACTATAACATATAGCTGCCATAGGAACAATCGGCTGAAATCAGGGTTTTCGTATGCAAACCTGTTTTGTTTTTGGAAATACCGCACATTATCAATACTTTTTAATGTTATACAGTAACCCGCCCTTAGTTTTTCCATTTAAATATCTGAGACGTTTATATTCTATAGCTGTTATAGGAACAATCAGTCAGTCCGTCTGTCTGTTGCAACTCAAATTAGTCCCCCAGTTATTGCTATCTTCATGAAACTTGGCACCCAAGCTTATTATTGATGTAGGCTGTAAATAAGTCGGAACGAGCTAGATCGGACCGATATATCGTATAGCTGTCATAGAAGCTATCGGCCGATTTTTGTTGTTTTTCAAGATATAGCTATCAGGCTTACCACATCCAAATCTAAGTGTGTCCCTAATAATAAAGTTCGAAATCGAACTTTTATAACTTATAACGATCAACGATCGGTCTAATGAAGGTTCATGTTGCAATTTTATTCTGAGTACTATTACATATAGTTGTTAAACAAAAAATCATGTAGCTGTTATTCAAACGCATTTTTGAATGAGAACTTTCCAAATTTATTTATATGTTATGACGAACAGATCCTTTACATCACAAAGACATTTCCTCATAACATTTTGTGTTAAGTATATAAGAAAACCAGGTATATACAAAAGCATTATAAAGGTAGAATTATTTTTTTTCGAAGCAGGTGTTTGATTCATAGCCTTAATCAGGTAAAAATCTTGACTTCCTGTACTGTTATAATTGTTCAATAAATACCACAGAAACCAGCAGCAATCCAAATATATTTTATATTTTGTATAACTGCAAGGGTATGAAACCTTCGGCAAGCCGAAGGTAGCCTTGCTTTCTTGTTTTTAGTTATAATTACGAAGTTGTTCCTTCTATGCGTAGAGTAATTGTCTCGAAACTAAGGTTCCTTCTTGCTCTAGAACTGTTTAACAAATCTTATATGTTTCGGGTCTTGGGTTCAAAGTATAATAAAATATTGACAACATACTACGAACTATGTATATCATTTTTTAGCGTATTGATGTAATGATTGGTGGGCGTTGGGGCAAGGAACCGCTGCACAGTGGGCCCAACCGCTCTTCTAGCGGAATAAAATTATATTTGTTAATATGCAACTAATAACAGATAAAAATATTAAAAATTTTGGATTTTATTCTGAGTCTGTCAGCAGGGCAACAAGGTCGTTACATTTGAATATTCTTCGACCATTGAAAATGGTCAAGCCGTTTCGGAGTAGTGTCCACTGTGTCCCAAGAATGGTATATATTAGAATATTGCTCGGGGGCAAATCTCTGTTAGTTTTTTTTATGAAATCTTGACAATGCGCTCTGAAACAGACTTTAATATTCTAACAGACCAAGTCTATTTCTGTACTGGCTAAATTGTTTTTGTATGCTCCATATCAAAGAAACTTCTCAAATGCTGCACTATTGTTCCTATTGTTCTTTGCAACTGGCCTGAAGTTTCTGACATTTTCAAACTATACACTAAACAAAAACATTTACATTATGTTTATTATAGGTAATCCGTTATTTACAAAAGGCGTTAATTTTAAACTAAGACTTTAAAAGAACACCACCTTTTCTACCCTTGCATTATTATTTTGCCCAGATGTTTGCAACGAACATAAGGGGACATCTAAACATACAGTTGTTGTTTAAAGTATTTAAAGTATTTAATGCTAGTTAACTTTGTAACCCTTAACGAATATATGAACAATATGCAATGCAAAAAACGACAAGACTTTTCATCTTTCTGCAAACCGTAGGTAGTTCTTCTTCATTATTATATATAAATATAATATATGTTACTGGCATAAGGAGGAGGCATGGCATACCCCATAAAGTTGCTTAGGATCGCTAACCGAGCCGTTTCAGTCATGACCGTCTGGTGTTTGTGCGTACACACAGATCTCAGCTATTGTATATCCTTATGTATATCATAAGCAGATGAAGTTTATTTCAAAGATCAGATGCCATGCCCACCCCCCTGCTAATCAGTAATTTTTCATTATTATGCAAAGTATTAAAGTCATTCTGCTTTGGTGTACACATAGATGAATATCATATGGACCTATCCTCCAAATTCGATCGGTCCAATAACACAGAAGGTATTCAAGTTAACGTTTTCAGTACAAGTGTATGGTACGAGCAGGAGCCTGTGCACGGCAATGTTGTCGACTTCACGGCGCGTCGCATTACTTTTTGCTCGTGTGGCTGTTTGTGTATGTGATATCGAGTAAGCAAAACGTTATAGAATTATTTTCTGATTGAAATTATATGTTTGGTTATGTGTTTGTAACAAATTTTCAAAATTAGGCGAAAGGTTTCTTACTGTCGTGTTCGCTCGACTGTAGCCTTACCGACTTGTTTTTTTTTTTAAATTATAAGTGTGCTTTTTAAAACTTATATATTGATGCCGAAAATCACACCGAATTTGTTACTTATTTTATTTATATTCGAAATCAATAAATCTTTTTTTATTTTCCGCCACATGAATGTGCAAATATGGATTTGCAAAAACGCAACATTTTCTTTTTACATTGTGCTAACAAAAGTCGGGTTTGTAAACAATTACCATTAGTTTTCTCATGTTAAAGCTAGCCCATTAACGCTTTTAAGCTATCAAATTAAAGTTTGTACAACTTATTACAAAATAAGTCGAGCTAAGAAACAAGACAATTCATGATTGTTTAAACCTAGCACGTACCACTTAAGTAAACGGACTCGTCCGCAAGTTAATTATTGGAAAGCGATTCATGAAGTAGAATGCAGGACATTTGGAATGGGTTCTTGTTCACGCTTTGTGCGGGAGGCTTTCACCAAGGGAACTCACAACACCAGGCCATGTCTTTAAAATTGTTCGGCCATTAGAAGAACGACAAGACCAGTCCAACCAGTGAACGGATTGCAGCCCTTGCCTTCTCCAGTGATATCGTCGTACTGTTCCCAAATATAGCCACTACGTTGATATTGCCTAAAAATATTATTCACCAAGTTCCCTCGTAGCTCATTATATATTTTGTGGGCAGTTTCAGCATGAGGACCTTTAATTTTGCTATAATGGCGCAAAGCCTTCACAGCCAAATAATTTATGTTGATCCAAATCGGACCGCGCCAATATGGTGGATCATGCTCGGTGTTCCACTTCATGTACAATGGAGAGTTCTTAGACAGTGACCGTAACCCATAATTGGTCCACAGCAGATCAGGGTCGCGCATATTTAGCAACAATTTTCCTAGATACTGCGAGTCGTGGTCCAGCTGCTCAAGAAGCATTGGAAATAGACTTACATAACCGAATGTACTGTCTAAAAATATATACTCCGGTGACTTCATGGTGTATCGCAGTTTTTCCTGCTGTTGTTGTGGAACGTCGGCTCGCTGTGCAGTTTTGCGCTGATTTGTAAGCGGCGGCAGTTCCCTTAGAATCACTGAATCCGTATGGAGACCCCAGTCCGTGTAATGCTCACTATAGGGATCCAGGTGAAGCTTATTTAACATATCATTGTCAGATAGATAGGACGCAGTCTCATAGTACTTCACGTCGTCCTTGCCCAGCATTGTCGACAACTCGGCCATAACGCTGGCGGCAAGTGCGATCCAGCATCGCAAGTCCACATGTCGTTCTCGATCCGTAGGATGTGAAGCACGCGGATAATCGTCTAATCCTGAGGACAGGGTTTTCGGGTTGAGTTCACGAAGTGTGCTGGCATTTCTACCACGCCATAAATAAGTACCCAAGAGCTCGCCTGCAAAATAAAACATTAAATACATAAAATGGAAAGAGAGCGAGCTCGAAAGGAATACCGAGATATAGTAAGAAGAACGGAACCGTCACTACTTACCGCGTTGTGTAGTGTTATACCAAGTAAACCAGGCCTGGAGGCGTGGATAGAGTCGCTCTAACATGGCGAAGCGTCCCTGTTGCGATAGCTGTTGCTTATGTTGAGTAAGCAGCTTCCGAAGAGTTAGAAAGAACGTTGGTGGATTTGCATTGCTGTTGTGTTGTGTCACGAATTCTTCGGGCACTTTGGACAGCGCCTCAACGCCGAGTATTTGCTCCCTGGGTATCCACCCCTCCACATTAAGTAGGTCAAACCAATGGCAAATTATATCTAGTTCAATATCAATATCCCAGCTACTAATCAGTAACCCGTGGAAACCTTCGTCCCAAAGGAAACCGCGCGGAAAAAAACTGCGTGACGGAACCGCTGTGTAAAGTGGAGACTTCCAATACGGCACAGGATTCTGTGTGTGTACCGATTGCACACGGCTGGCTCCATAGAAGTATCCAATGCCTCCAATCATATTACTCAGCGCGTTTCTTGCAAATTGTACCTCCTCAGCGGAGTATCCCTTGGCAGCCAGGTGAAATGTATCATCGAAGCGCTTCATAAATTCGCGAATCTTTGACTGTAGCGAATCTGTATAGGCACGTCCTATTGGAGGGTTGGGTATGTATTCGCCCAAAGTGAATCCCGATGTTGACTGGTAGGTAATGTCCAGAGTGAAGTCTATCTCAGCTGTAATCTGTATAGCTATTAAATTAGGTTCTGGATTTTTTGACGGCAAGCCATTGTGGGATACAATTTCGCCGGGCAGGCCAATAAAGCGATTGCCACGCTTACTCGGAAGAGCACGAAAATGTGAAAAAATTGCCTCCTTGAGCTTATTCAGACCTGGAGCCACCGTACTCAAATATGATTTGTGAAGAATACGGCCCTTGACTTTATGGAAACGGACTTGAAACTCACCTAGACCTTGGGTTTCGCCATAAACACCTGGCTCGGGACTCTTATCATCAGAAACATACTTTATATGACCTTTTGTGTGCTCATCTAGTGCTACGTACCATATGAGAGATATTCTGCGGTCCCAGGCGCGCGTCGTATTTTGGACTGAAATTCGTGCAGTCCAATCACCGCCAAACTGCTTATCTGTTTTATACTTGATAAACGAGGTTTTTAGCAAAAAGGGCAGATCATATATCTCCTGAGCGCCAAAGCTGCGGCCATCATGGTGAGTCCAACCGTACCCATCCAGCCGATCTCCCAAATCACACCAGTGACGAATCCCCTGGCCTCCTGGACCCAAGTTACTTGGTGTATACCACATAAGTCCCATGACCAGCGAATTTGGATCTCGTGTTTTCATTCCAAAGTATGTTTGCGGTCGGTACGAGCCCCAATAGCGATCCGGATCCTCCAACCCCGTATGCAAAACCATTTTTAGATTATCATACGGAGTATTGACGCGCGTTTCCAGATATCCGAGGTAGCCAAAGTAGCTAGCGATGGCTAGGCAAAAACAGCCAATAAAAGTTGTCCAGTTTTCCAATATAAGCTTCGAGAGCAAATTAAAGCTTAAGTTACTGCAGATGCGCTTGTGCTTTGCGTTAGCTACGGCAGCAACGGTGGCCGCAGATGTAGCTGATGGTTGGGTACCGGCTGTGTGTGCTTTAGGTATACTGTTGTTGAAGCCAGCTGCATTTCGTGTCATTCTTTCGGTAATTGTCTAGAGAAAGGGCTCTTAGTTAATCGCGACGTAAAAAATTCGCGTTTTGTCCTATAAAATGTAACAAATTTCTGAATCCGAATCCGATGGCGGAAAAATCATAAGTTAAGTGGTTTAAAAGTTATAAACAAAAAACAAGTGATAAAACTTCATTGAACAACACTGTTTAGCATACTACGAACATTTTTAACATTGCGCATGCGGGTTAATTTTATTTAAACAACGATAAATTACTAAATAAAATAACGGGCTGCAGGTGAAAAAAATTAAAAAAAAGAAAATATCGACCGTAGGTGAAAATTTTTTCAAAAATTTGTTCGCCTGTGGCGTTCTTTTCAACGCGAACACAGCCACATCTTTCTATACGTTCCTTCCCTGGATCCAAAGATTGGGGCACATACTCTAAACATAGGGCGCCCTTGGAGAGGAGTACAGGCAGACAATAATGAAAACACACACACACACACACGAAGATACGAACACACATGAAATTAATGTAGAAAGTGTTGTTCAATGAAGTTTTTTCACTTGTTTTTTGTTAATAACTTTTAAACCACTTAAGTTACGTCTTCTCCGCAACCGGATTTGGATTCAGGAGATATTTTTACATTATATTGGTCAAATCGCGAATTTTTTACGTCGCGATTAACTATGAGCCCTTTCTCTAGACAATTACCATTCTTTCTAACACAAATGTGTTCAAGTACCTCAGTATCTAAGTTATGAATATAAAACACACAACGCTCAAGCCACGCATGAAATATTCTCAATGGACAGCTCACCAATGTTGCGCAGTTCAATTCAGTACTCAGCCTATCCTTATTCGCATATGATAAACATAAATGTATTTGAACTATTAAACTAGATCGACGAAAAATATTGGTCAGAAACAAGGTTAGGTGAGAGGGAACTAATATAGAAATACTTTCATTATATACTACGTTTATGCTAGCTAGCTCGATACATGCATTTTAAAATACGTGAAATGCATTAGTACGTTTATGCAGGCAAAATACATACATTTTTAAATATGGTAAATGAAAAAACCCCAATTTATTACTACGTTTATGCTAGCGTGATTTGAAAATTTATAAATGAGAGAAATTAAATCAACCCTGTTTTTGCGAGTTAAACGAATTCGCGCATATATTTAAGCAACTTAGCAGCACTATTTGTATTGTAGTCAAACAAATGATGCAAAACTATTGTTTTTTGCAAAAAAAAAAGCGATCAGAAATTTTATTTCCAATGTCGATGCGTTTTTTTCGGCCACAAATAGTTGATTTTTTTTTCGAATTTTGCTACGGATAATCGCAGTATAATACTAAAACCATTTCACGAATACATCAGAAATGTGCATAAACACAAATGCGTGAGTTCACCTACCTACGCATTTTGACTTTGAATTCCGCTGAAATACTTAAATGGTGATTTAATTAGGTGGCAACTCTACGCGTAAAATGTAATGTTAATATTTATGTAAATAATAAAATAAAAATCAACATTTTGCGGACAAAAAAAATCCAGCGATATTGGAAATCGCTTATGATCACTTATGTTAGCTATAAAACAAAAATTATCCATTATCCATATTTCTGTTTCTTTAATAGCATCTGACTATAAATAAGGCCTCCATTCTGCGAATATGAATGCGTGAGTTTGTTTGTTATTTAATTTGACACATGCACAAATTCACGAATAAATTTGCATTAATGCAGTATTAATCAATAATTCAAAGGAACGAAAGTAAGTGACCTAGTTTTTTGTTCACTTACACTATTAGTTCACACGACCTTGATCTGTATTGAGCGATGTAACTCTACTACCATTAAATGCGTGAAGAATGGAGATGGTATTGGCAGCGAAGACCAAGCATTCTTTTAAACGTCAATTTTCCTTTCCGAAAAACTGCGTTTATCGACCTTTACGCCAAATCAACAACATGGAGCGTGGCCAGAAGATACCGTCCGACCAACCTTCCTGTATGTATAAACAATAATGAAAAAGAAAGGAAAAAGGATAGATTTTTTTTTTTTCAATACGGCTTTTCAAAAACTAAGGGTAAAAGATTAAAAAAAAAAAATTCACTCCATCCCGAACACCCCATAAAGTGTGTTTTTTTGTTGAGGTTTCATATTATAATGATATCTTGTATGGCCATTTTTGGTTACAATTGGCAATTATTAAGTGTTTTATGTTCTGAATAGTCTGAAAATCTTTACCAACTTACCAACTTAGTTAGTGTACTTATAAGACTTGCTTCTGTCTATGTGGTATACTGCCCAAAGAAAAAGTCTAGTATGGGATTCATACACAAACACGCCCACTACTATTGCAGCCATAAAAGCCAACTTTCAATAAGAAATGGCCATTATACGGCAAGATGCTCCGAATTTAGTTTTTTTGGCCAAAATCATTTTTTTATAAAATGATCTTTCAAATGAAAATAAGTAGGCTACTCTCTAAAACAATTGTTTTCTTTACATTAAAAAATGTAAAGCTCTTAAAAAAAAGATAAATCATTTACAGCGTCATGATAAACTTTTCCAGACTTTACGCTTAATGCGCCGCCATCTCTGCTCCCGCCCAAAAAATACTCTGATATAAGCGGACTGCCTGCACCCTACTGCGATCCACATTCAAATCTACGGTATTCTAACGCCGAGGAGTACACTTCGATGCAGCACATGCCCTCAGACATTATCAATGGCTACCTGACTGTACGTGGTTACACGAGTGCTGTGTGCTAGACTAAGCTGGTAAAGAAAAATCTTTACTGATCTTAGTTTCATATAAGTTTTATTTAAGATAATTACATTCATATATCTATATAAACATTTTACAAACTACAGTTTATTACTTTTAAGCCAGTTTTAGAAACAGCATTTCTATCGTGTCGTTGTGCGTACATGCTCGCATATTTGTGTATGAGATGTGAGCGTGCATATTTCAAGCACTTGCGGAGGAGATCGAATTGATCGCTCAGCTATTGGACAAGTTAAATCCACTATCAGCAAGGCTTTTTTTTTTTGTTTTTCTGGTGGTGTCCAGCGCCGATACGGATTCTCGCACGCTACAGTACTTTTGTCATTTACGAAGCTCTAGCGATAGTAACTGCAAGAGAAATAACTCGTGCTAGCCAGCTTGATTAATAGGTCGTGTAATACTGTTTGGTTGAGTGAGCATGTTTAGATCCGAACGAAAGCTGCGCGGCAGTCCGGAGATGTCGAGTTGATGCTTTAGCACCACCATCGTGGCCAAGATCTTTAGTGTGGGTTCAAAGTCCAGCACATGAAGATCGCTATAATCAATAAGGGTAGTGCCTGGTGCTGTTGGTGGTGGCGGTAACGAGTGCTCAACGGCACACGACGCTGACACCGAAGTAAGAGACATGGAGCAACGTGGGCTAGTACCGCCAAAAAGAAACATACGTGTTCCCATCACAATGGCGCACTGGCGTCGACGAGGCGTGGGCGCCTGGCCATTGGCGCGCACAAGATTCCAAAGCTTGGTACACGGATCGAATGTGTACAGATCATTGAAGTGCTGATCCAACAGGCCGTTGTAGCCTCCAAACACAAAGATCAGCTTGTTATGTACGAACATGCTGTGGCTGCGCCGACCTACCGGAACCTTTCCGGAAGTGAATGGGCGGTGCCACACTTTGGTTTTCATATCTAAATAGACAATCTCATGGCAGTATGTCTCCTCCTGGCTGTGATACGGACTGTGCTTGTCGCCGCGGCCGCCGAAAATATACATACGCTCTTCCTCGTAGGCAACTGCCGCATGAAAATCCCGATACGTAGGCGGAACGCCGAACGTCTGTACATAACGCCATTCCATAGTCTCCAAGTTTAGAGCATGCACGTCGCTGCTAAACTCGTTGATCTCATCAACAAAGCCGCCAAAAATGTACATGAAGTTGCCGATTACGCATGCCGAATGGCCGTCCCGGGCGCCGGGCAAGCAGCCACTCACTATCGGCCGTATCCAGCGAGCCGTCTTTGGATCGAAGCAGTAGAGTACATTGCACAAATGCTCGTCGTTGCGTCCGCCCCAAATGTAAATGCGCTCCTTGTAAGCGACAACGGTATGGCCATAGCGTTGAAAAGGGACCAGCGGATATTTAAGAGGAACGTTATCACTGTCGCACTGCTGTGGTACCAGGGTCCACCGCATTGAGTGTACGTTAAGAACGTGCACATCAATCGGCTCATTAAATCGGTAGTCGTCACCAGTGCAGTAGCCACCGAAGCTGTAGATAAAATCGGCCACGCCCACAGCCGCATGATTGACGCGCTGTGGGCCTCCATCCAGATGCACCGTCCACAGCATGTTGCCTCCTTTCTGCAAGTAAATGACATCTTAGTATATTAGTATTATATGATACAACAACATGGACAAGAGATCGAGATAAAAAATACTTTAAACGACTGACTGGATCTATTAGCATCTCGAGTACTTTTACGCCATGGATTTTATAAAACGTCATCGTCTACTCAGATTTTCAGAATGCGCGTAACAAGAAGAAGAAACAACCTACGATCCTATAAAATATTTGTATTCATAGTCAGGATCTGTCTTACTCCACATTTATTTGTTGAATTGAAGGGTTATCCGTCGATTTGTCACCCAATGACTTCTTTCTGTTCCCTCACATCGAGAAAAAGATGAGTGGTCAACTGTTTTGACGCACGCGAAGTGGTTAATGCGTTCAAACGCATGTTTTGGAGTTACCTTAATCGGAGTGGAAAAGTGTTACGAATATTGGTTTAAGCGCATGCAAAAGTGTGTCGATCATCATGGAGAATATTTTGAGAAACAATAAAAGAATTTGTAATAATCAATGATTGTTAATTATTGCGGGAAGGTTAGCTGCCAGCGTCACTGATTATTTTCAATTTAACATGAATTTCGGTGAACAAATTATTTATCGGAAGCTACTTGTTATACACCCTTTCAGAGGGTATATTAATTTTGGGCAGATGTTTGCAACGCATCTTAAGAGACATCTTTGGCACCACATAAAGCTTAAACATTTTGACCCAGCATTAACAGAGACGTCTCAGACTCCATAAAGCATATAAATTACGACTCAACTTTAAAAACGCTGCCGATCTAGCTATGTCCGTTTGTCCGCATGACTGTTTCAATGCAAACTAGTCTCTCAGTTTTATAGCTATCTTGATAAAACTAGGTTATTTTGACGGTATCGCAATCAAACTTAATACATCGATGTTTATCTAAGTCATAACACTTCCTCAGTTTTTCTTAAAAATCGGACAACAAAACATAAAGCTCCCAAAAGAACAATCGGCCGAAATGAGGTTTTTGGTATGAAATCATGTTTTAGTGTGAGTATGTTTTGTCTCATCACATAGGTCTCAATTGAAAGTACACAGAAACACTATTATTTTAATGTCGGCTAACATTATTCTTTAGCTTCATGGAAACAATCAGGACAAAATTAAGATGTTGGTTTATAATGGAATTTTATTAGTTTGAGACCATAATGCTCCTAACCACCACATGAACAATGCGTAATAGCATATTATTGAAATATAAGAGCGTTAGCTAACTCGAGGTCAGTGTCGATTTTGCATCGACATACACTTTTTGCCAAACACAATATAAACACTAGTCTAATAACATTAACATTAAAATAAAATCAAATAATTGAATTAAGAATAATCGGTAATAACAAAAGAGCTACATATAGACATATGCATGCAAGCATGACGTTGCTTCGCTTTGCTCTGCTTCAGCATGTGCCTTGGCAAAAGGAGGAAAATGTACAGAGTATAAATCATAATTACGAATGCGTTTAATAAATAAAATAATTATTATATTGATTTATTAAATGTAATTATATTAGAAATGTTTCTTTTTTTATGTACATTTACTTGACAACTACTAAACATTTTTTAATACGAAATAAATATGCAAGGTATAATATTGAAATCATTGCAATCATTAATTTAATAATAATAATATGTTAAGGCTAACTTTTAAAACGAAAAACCCTAGGTAAGTGCGTGATTAGTCGCGCCGCGAGTGTTTTTTCTCTTGGCTGCACCATACACAATGCATGCTATTGGGTTAATTTTGTGAAATGAAAATACTCGCTCGTTTGCTGGACACGCAAACAAACTTTGTATGTTCCATACAACGTGCTGGGAGTAGACACAATTGACCCATTGGTTGGTCCGTACTACGTGGTGGGATATATGTATGACCAATGTATTGGACCATACGACGTGCAGGGAGATACATAATTTTACAGTCTTTTGACCTAGTCCCATACATTAATATATCACATTGCATACGTTCTTTAATATATTTTTTATTGTATTGATAAATTTTACATTAAAATATTAATTGTAATATCTATAAATATAAATACATACACATATTAAATTCTATTTCTATATGTTTTATTTAAACCATGTGTAGAATTTTGATTCACCATTTGCTCTGCTAATATCAGGGCTCGTAGATTTTATATAAATTCTAAAAAAAAATATTTTGTTAATAGTGTACAGAATTTTACAGTAAAAGTCCTTCTTTAATTTGTATAGAGTTTTATTTTTTCTATATTTTATTCACACCAATTATTTCCCACAACATGTGAACTTTTTGCACGCTAAAACTCGTCTGACAAAGACGATTCACGAAACTTCGCAGAAAATAAGCCAAGCACATAAAAATTATAAGGACCTTAAAATCGAGAACGTTCTTTTTATGTTGTATTTTCTTTTTACTTTTTCTCGTCCGTTTCTTTATCGGCTGCAATCGTCTGCATTTCGACGCATTGTCCAAAAGACTTTAGTGCTGCGTTAACGAAAGTAGCATGACAATCGATAGCCGTACTAGAGGGTAGTCAGTTTTCTGCAAGCGTATAGACTAGAGAACTGCTTCAGGGGATTCGAAAAATGCTTCTCGCCCAATCAATATGTGAAAATTTACGCCTTTCGGTTCATAGCTTCAAGTGTTTATATTTGAACATGTTCATTGTTGAAGCAAAAACAGTTCCCTCATTCCACTGCTTCTAGCTCACTCCGGCTCACTCACGCGCATAACTTCGATTTTTCATGTTTGTCGTGTTCCCCTTAAAGCATTTCGCTTCGTGCGTATATATGTATATGTTATGTTATATAAACATCACAAGATGATCCCTTATTAATTTGGCTTATCTTATGATGTTTGCAGTTCATATGAAATTCTTGTTTTGTATGCATGTAAGAACATGTGCACTGCTGATGACAGACAGTTCTGAAATTTTGGAAAATATCAACAGGTACAACCAACTGCAGCTCGATTTAGGCATATGAAAAAAAGGTTGTCTTGTCGCCGCGACGTCTACTAATCGCACAAGCAAAAAATTAGAAAAACAAAATGCATGCTTCCCGATTTCAAACGCACAAGATGGCAACTAAAAAACAAAGTACATACACACAGCAAGCTGCCCTGTGAATTTGTATGTATGCATGACTTGTATACCGATTTGCTTCGAACGCCTGGTATCGTTGGCGAGCCATAACATACTTTCAGCTCATAGGGCCGGTTGAACTGAGTCGGATTCCCAACTTCGTTGAGTTGAAGCGAGCACAAATGTAAAATTCGGGCCGAAAGCTTTACATGAAGCGAACTGACAAGACTTGTTAAAGAATTCGGCTTAGCTCATCGCCGCTAGTTTACTACATGTGCTGAATTGAGCTATAAATTTCTTGTATGAAGCGAATCAAGAAAACTTCAGTTCTCGTGTATACACATAAATATATACACTAGTCGGCATAAGTATTTTGACAAAATAAACGCTGCACATTTGTCAGTGAAACTTTTAAATGGCTTGATATGGTAGTATTGATTATTTTTTAATTTTTGTGTGCAAGTAATATGAACTTAAAAATTAACAAACGAAATTTTTTTTATTGAAACTTAAAAAGATATAAACAACTTAATGAAATATGATGATTTTTTTTTTCGGCATAAGTATTTTGACAGGCCTTTAATACAATGAAAATAAGTTTAAATGAAGCTGGATTAACTCCTTATTGAAACAATTAATAAAATATGTATCCTCCTTTGGCATCAATAACTTTTTTGAGTCGATCCTTTACTGAATCCACCAAATTGTGAAGGATCTCTGGAGTTATCTCTTCCCAAAGGGAAGTGAGCTCAGAAATCGTCTCCTCTCGAGTTTTATGTAACGAAACTGTTCTTTTGCGTTTCAAAAGAGACCAGATGTTCTCGATTATATTTAAATCTGGACTTTGAGGTGGCCAGTCCAAGACGGTAACGCCAACATCCTTTAGGAACTTGGTTATCATTCGGGCTTTGTGGCATGGAGCATTATCTTGTTGCAGGATAAATGATTCCCCGATCAGCCTATCTCCGGAAGGAAATGCATTTTCGTTTAGGGTCGTCAAATATTGCCCTTGGTTCATCGAGCCGGATATGGGGACCAAGTCACCCAACCCATTGTAGGCAACACATCCCCACACCATGACAGAGCCTCCACCATGGCTCACTTTCTGACAAACGGGCCGTCTTTTTTGTCTTTTCTTTGCTGAGTTGGCAATCTTACAAACATTTTTTGTTTTGACGAGTTATACTGGAAAGAGCTTTCATCCGTCCATAAAACACTTCTCCAGAACGACTTCGGCTTCTCTAGATGTTCCTTTGCAAATTTCAGCCTTTTAGGCTTGTTAATTTTTGAAATATAAGGCACATCCTTAGCAATATATGTCTTCATGTCCTGTTCCTTTAAACGTCGACGAACTGTGCGCTCACTGATTGTCTTACGTTCACTTATCGGAAGGCTGGCGGTCAAATTCCACTGCGTTGCAACAGCTTGGGGCTTCGCAAGAGGATTTTTTTAAATTCCCGTATAAGGATTTTGTCGTCAGCGATCGTTGTTTTGAGCTTAGGACCTGTTCTTTTTAGGTTTTTTAAGTCATTATGTTTCTTAAACTTTTTAATTTGATAATACACAGTTTGTCGCGACACATTAAACTCATTAGCAATGTTTTTTACTTTAATTCCAACGTTAAATTGTGCTACCATTGATGATCTAATAAATAAACTTAACTCAGCCTTTTTACCCATGGCTTTCAATTAATTTTTTGTTTTTTATTAACGTTTAATATCCAAAAAGTTAAATTTAAGCAATTGTTGATTAACACGTGCTCAAAAGCAGAATACCATTTACTAATGAGTTTGTCAAAATACTTATGCCGAACAAAAATTAGTTGTCTGCGTGCATTCTTATCAGTAGAAAGAGAATGCAAAGGGTAAACCGTATAAAAATTGGCATTCTGTGTGCTAAATATTCATTCGTTGCTTTGCTCATCATCTTCGCACCGTTAGTTAACGGTATTAAGCACAAGCTAGGTTTAAAAGAAACAGACAATTTTGTCAAAATATTTATGCCGACTAGTGTATATTTACGTGTGTATGCCCATGCAAGTCACAATACATTCATACGCAAGCATACACAACACATTGCACGAAACACGCATTGCGCATGCTGCCTTATAGTACCTTTCATTTAGCTTCAAATGAATGCAGTAATATATTTACGTGTACGTATGTATGTATTTACCATTCTGACCCAATCTATGAGTGAGTATTTTCGATTTAAGGTATCCTTAAACATACTGTAAAATAAAAAAAAACAGTCAGCTACCATCACCGAAAACAAACTTTATCCGCGTACAGCATTAACACATATTGTCACCAAATTTGGTAGCTCTAGCTCTTATAATAGCTGAGATCTAGGTTTTCATACATGTGTTAAAAACCACCATGCGGGTGTGTTAGCAAAGTTTCAATAAGATCGGCCGATAAATAAGGAAGAGATTCAAGAAATAGTATTGCACTGTGGCCATGTGCTTATGTCGGTTTTTCCTAATGTCAGTACCCGAGTTCAACTCCAGCAGCATACAACTTTTTTTAATTATGTGGCAACTTTTTTTTTTTTTTTTTTTTTTTTTTTTTACCTATGTGGCAACTTTTTTTTTAATTATGTGCACCGAAAATATTGATAGTGCAATCGTATCGGTCATCGCGTAAGAAATGCAGTGGTCGAGTGGTGATGGTAGTTGACTGTTAAGCGAGAGGTCCGGAGTTCAACTCCTGGGTGCCGCGGCGACTTATATTTATTTTTTTTGTATCTTATATTTTTTTTTATTTTACAGTGTGTTGCAAAATTCAAAATAAATTTTGAGTATATTTAAAGCCACTTAGAATCGAAAGAGACATTGAGCAGCAACACAAAAAACAAACGACAAATCTAATTAGATATGTTGAGATGTATTGTGGGGCAGCATATATGCATGTATGTATAGGCGTCTCTTTCATACATGCATAATTTATAACTGCAAAGTAATAAAAGCAAAGGGCAACATCCAATAAGAATCGAGTGGAACTTGCATAGGCAAAACAAATTAGAGACGGAAAGAAATAAAAAGCAAGAACGCATTGTTCACATTTGGCACGTGTTTTTCCGAAGAGTTGTAGCGGGTATATCACAGTCAAGTACGCTCGACTGTATCCTTTCTGACTTGTTTGACATTAATGTATTTTTCACAAGTATGCAAATTTGCAGTACTTTAGTCTTTATGAATGCAAATACATGAAGCTGTTATGTTACAACTCACAAATGTTAACTTAACAGTCCCCTGTTTATATAACAGCCGTTGAAGTCAGATTTTGCAAGCAAATTCCACCTGGTTGCAAAAAACGCGATATTAAACATTAAAGTTAGTAAGATTTTAGAATATTAAAACATGAATCGGATATTCAATCTTCCGGTTTCTATTAATATTGGGTTGACCGAAAAGCAACCGGTGATTTTGCATACAAACGGCGTTGACAATTTTTTGAAGGGCGTATGACTCTGTTATTGCATTTTAGTTTTTGTCAGTTATCTGCTGGCACTTTTACCTTGCTTTAGAAAAAAAGCGCGCGTAATTTTGTTTATATTTCTTTGTTTGAGTGAACTTGGCTGGGAACTTTTGATGCATCCACCATTTTGACCTTGCATCCTCAGACCACCATTTGTTTCGGTCTTTGCAAAACTCTTTAGTACAAATTTTGATAAGGACGAGGATATAAAATTGCGCTTGCTTCAGTTTTGTGCAGCTAAAGGACAAAATTTCTAGGAGCGTGGAATAAAGAATTTAAAGGAAAGGTGGCGAAATGTCATTCAACAAAATGGAAAATATATAATTGATTAAAGTTTAAAAGTTCTAAAACTCAAAAAAATGTTTTTACTTTAATCACCAGTTTCTTTTCGGTTAACCAAATATATTGCTCTTTTTGTTTATGTACTTTTAACAATTTGTTTGCAAGTGTAGTTTTTTGCAAGAAATTTCAACTTTGCGTAGACCTAAAAAAATGTGTTCAAATTTGTTTAGAAATTGTCTATATCCATGTTAAAGAGAGTTCAATTCCAAATTCAGATCATCCAGGCTCAATGCGCACTTTTTACCATTTTTTTTTTAAATGTAGTTTTTTAGTAGGCAACCGCAAAATTTTTCATACCATTTTTTTTTACTGTGCAGAGTACATTGAAGCATCTCGGAATCTGTTCAAAACACTGTATCAAAAGCTGTCATACGATCTATCGGTCGATTTTAATAATTTTTTAAGATATTGAAACCACACTCATCTCATCTCACTTTTTTTTATATGTTTAATATGTTTTCGAATTTCATCAACATCGGTCTACTTTAACATATAGTTGCCATAGGAAATATTTTTTAACAGTGGGATTTTGCTTTAAATAAAAGGAGTGGCGCCACGCCCACACTCAAAATAATTCTAAGGGCTTACATAACACTATACAAGTAATCATCTAAAAATATTGTGTGGTTCAAGAGTTATTTATTAATGTCAGAAAAAGCGGTTAAATTACCCATAGTGATATGTAGGAAGGGAACAGTTATGCATGTGAACATTGAAATCGTAGTCCTGGCAGACGCATTTGTTTGACTTTTGTGCATATTAATATGTATAAATGCAAAATACGTATGTATGTATGGTAACTGTCGATAAGGCGGGCTTTTACGAAAATGCACTTTTTTGTGTGTTTCGATATCCTGATCCGTAATCCGGTGGCAGAGGATGAAAAAATTCAGTATTTAAGGAGTTATTTGCAAAAGAAATTTGCGTTATCACTGTTAACACTGTTTTGCCCATCGATGTGAATACCAACAAAGTTTTTTTCTGAAAATTATAGGTAATTATTTGTCCGTTAGCTGCCTTCATTTCCGATGTTTTTAAAATTTTGTTTTTGGATTGTGCACGATTTATCATGAACTTAGGTGAACAATTTATTTGTCGGACACTTCTAGTTTTTTATATTTAATTTTGAAATTTGCAAAAATTACATGTATTTATTCGCTTTTTCTAAGAAAAACGTCACTTTGCTGTGAATTTTTTCACACAAGCGATGTATTTAAATCGAAAATTTTGCTGGTCAGAAAAAATAAACATTTTGTGAGGAAATTTCAAAAAACTGTTGCATATGCAGAATTTCTCAACACACCTGTAAACTTTATGAGGCGTGTTAGAAAAATTGTTTAACCCAAACTATGCACATATGTCGAAATTTATGTGTAATTAACAGCAGCGGTGTTAAAAAAGCGTCGCAGGCAAAAAATTTTTGAAAATAAAAATAGTGCGCGCGATAGTCGCATGGTCGCAGTTTTTCATTTACACCGAATTGGGTTGTAGGTTGCGTCCGACAAATAATTTGTTTACCTAAATCCATGATAAATCGTTTTTTTATATTACATTTTCAAATTTGTGCAAGTATTTTGTTATTGCATTTTTTGTGGTGCTCTCGAAAGCATGCAACATTTTGTGACGTCTCAAGCCGATTTGATGGAAATGAAAGACTGCAACCGGTTGCAACCATAAGAAATAATACGCCAAAAACTAAAATTGTTTGAAAAAAATAAATCTCGCGCGCGATTGCGATCTTATATCCGCTGCTGCTTATTACACGTAAACATTGACTTATGTACATTATTTGGGTGAAACAACTTTCCTAACACGCATCATCAAGTCTAAGGGCGTTTTTCAAATTCTGCATGTGCGTTGGCCAACCATCGAATAAACTGTTTTTTGAAATTTCCTGATAAAATGTTTATTTTCTCTGATCAGCGAAATTTTCGATTAAAATACATCGCTTGTGATACTATGCACAGCAAAGTGACGTTTTTCTTAGAAAACTTTTCTCTTCCAAGTGAACGGACGCGTATTTTTTCTGCTCCCCGCTTTTATTTTATAATTGCAAACAATCGGCGTTAGTCTTTACAATTATAAATGAAAATTACCTTTAACATATCCGTTCACAATCGTGAGTAGTAGTTCACTAATTATACTTTGATTCTAAACTTTATTCCACTGCCAATTCGTTTGCTCTTCGATTTTCAGAGTGCAATCGTTCTGTGCTCTTCTTTTCGTCTGTTGTTGTTGCATTCTCGTTGCAGCTATAACCGTAACAACTTAACTCTCTCATATCTTTTAGTGTGTGTGTGCCTAACACTCTCTCGCGCTCACTCACCTACTCTCAATATCTTTATTTTTTCTTTCTTCTTTCACTTTTGCTTTTGTTCTTGCGGTAGTTTTTCTTGGCTACAGTAGAGACCCCGTATAATGGAAGGTGTTATCTGCTACAAAAAGTCCTGTCTAAAGCAGGTAATGGTCGCTCAACCAAGCATCTCATGCTGGCTTTGCGACAACGTCGTGCACATAAAATGTGCCGGTACGGCTGACGCCGTGGCCAAGCGTACTGGTTTGCGCTACTGTTGTGACATGTGTCGAGACGCGGAGAACGATATGATGTCGTTCATGCGGCAGACAACGGCAGGATTTCGGGAACTGTTTGGCAGTTTTCGTAAACTGGCCGATCAGTTCTCAGCGTTGGACAACTCGTTTAATAGTTTTAAGCTATTAAATGAGTCGCCCAAGCGTAAGAAATCTGCTCATGTAGCGAAGCCTATGCCTGCTGTCATTCCGCCCCCTCTCATTGACCAGCCTTGCACTCCTGTGACTCAGCCGGTGATGTCTTTCACTACTCCTATGGTGACGAGGTCATCGGTGTCAAAGAAAGTCATGAACGAGTTTCTGCAAATGGTGTCACACAAAATTTCCGATATGTCCGCTGTGGATTCTTTGTCAGTACCATAAATTATAGAAATACCAAAGGCATGTTCATGTTCCGGATTACCGGTTATGAACTATCCCACAGGTGTAATACCCGTGGAGTCTAAAAAGGTGTTAGTAGTTCCACTAAGGAAACAAATTTTCGTTTCCCAGCTTGCCCCTGCTCTTATATCTCAAAATGTAGTGGTTTATATTTAGCCAATATATAAGCTGTCGAGTTGAAAGTGGAAAAATTTAAATTCTCATATGAGAGGGACATATCGTCCTTTAAAATTAGTGTCCCGGCAGAACTGCTAGCCATTATATGTTCTCCAACATTTTGACCAGAACATGTAATGGTTAAAGAGTTTGAGGCGAAAAAGAAAAAAAATTCGGAAACTGATTGCTCTTTCACTGCCAATCCCAGAAACGTCGACTCAAAAACAAAACGCAAAAAACTAAGTGCTACTTTTCATCTTACATACCAAAACGATAGAGGATTATGTAGCAAAGTATCTAATTTATTCATAAACAGCTTTTTTTTACCTCCAATGTTTTTGTGTTTACTGAAACTTGGTTAAAACCGGATGTTTTAAGCACCGAAGTTTTACCAAATAAGTATACAACCTACAGGCTTGATCGACCTGGCCGACGTGGGGGAGTTCTGATTGCAGTAAACTCCGCCATATCATCGGAACTTTTTCAACCGGAAGTTCAACATTGCATTGAATTTATTTTTGTAAAATTACACTTTCCCGGATTTTTCTGTTTTATAACCTGTTCATAACCGTCATCGGAATTGTCAGTCTATTTGCAACCCTTGACTGCAATAAAGACTGTTTTCAACCTGTTATCAGACAGGGATCATTTTATAGACCTTGGTGACTTTAATATTCCAAAATGTGACTGGACACCTAGTGTTGATGACACTTATTTATTGCCTTCTCAGCAGCATATGCAACGGTCTATCTATATGTCATTGTCGCAGGGCAATCATATTAAAAACTTTAGAAACAGATCCTTGGATTTATTCTTCGTATCTGATCCATCTAGGGTGTCTATAAAAAGGACTCAACCACTTTCTTTACCAGAAGATTCTTATCATCCCACTTTTGAAGCTACTTTTGATCTAAGCAAATGTTTTGTTAAATATGAAAAACTGTGTAAACGTATACGCTGCTTTAGAAAAACAGACTTTGTATTATTGAACTTTTTAATTTCCAACTGCGACTGGTCAGAGCTTTACTCGACTACTGATATTTCAGTTTGTGTACCGCGTTTCTATCAGACATGCTCGAGTAAGCCACAATGGTTTACAAAAGAACTGTCTCGCCTCAAAAATGTAAAATCTAGTTTATTTAAAAAATATAAAATTAATAATCGCAGTTTAGCTTTTTCCCCTTTTTTAGCTGCACCACTAACTCTTTTTAATTGTAGGTCGAACTATGCCCTTCACGATCCGTTTAGAGTATTATGTTTGGACTATAATAATCTTTACTTTTTTTTTCTTACGCTTCCTCTGTTGCATGCCTAAGATTTGAAATTATGTCCTACCTATCTAGAAATTAAGTAATCTTTCCTCGAAATTATTTTCTATCTCGGTATCTCTGCATGCCCGCTTTCACTATTTCGCGTTTCGTTTTTCGAGTCGTACGTCAGACGACTGTGCCCCTCGGTCGGTTGGGCGGGAGGTGGACATTCGCTGTGTCTGGGATCCGCGCGTAACAAGCATCGGCTTGGTTTTACAAGAACCACTTGATTATAAATTTATTGTATCAACGTCAAAAAAAAAAAAAAAACAATAAACAAAATACATGTAATTTTTGCAAATTTCAGAATTATATCACAAAAAAACGAGAAGCCTCCGACAAATTCGTGAAAATCGAGCACTATCCAAATAAAAATTTAAAAAAAAATCGGAGATGATGGCAGCTAACAGACAGCTACCAAATTGTACGTGTATGTTTGTATGCTACTTTTAATAATGTGTTGAAAAATATATGTCAAAAATAATACATAAAACTATGTTTCCTTAGGTTATAGAACTTTCCGCTCTTACGCTGCCTTAACGAATATGACAAAACTGCAAATATGTTTATAAAACCGAATGCGCCGTAAGCAAACATTTTTCGAGAGCGACGGGCTATGCCTGCATTTCATGAGGACCAGGGCCTTGCGCCGTAAATTGATATATCCCATTGAATTTGATTTTTGACAAATTCCAAATTCCAAATACACAATTTTTGGCAATTGTCTAGAGAAAGGGCTCATAGTTAATCGCGACTTAAAAAATTCGCGATTTGACCAATAAAATTTAAAAAATCTTCTGAATACAAATCCGATTGCGGAGAAATCATTAGTTAAGTGGTTTAAAAGTTATAAACAAAAAACAAGTGAAAAACTTTATTGAACAACACTGTTTAGCATACTACGACCATTTATAACATGAATTGCACACGCATGCGGGTAAATTTTTGTAAACAAAGATAAATTAGTAAATAAAATAACGGACTGCAGGTGAAAAAATTAAAAAAAGAAAATAGATAATATCGACCGCAGGTGAAAAAATTTTGAAAAAATAAATCGAGCAATTTTTTCTTAATTTTTCAATTATTTGGATTCAGGAGATTTTTGTACATTTTATTGGTCAAATCGCGAAATTTTTAAGTCGCGATTAACTATGAGCCCTTTCTCTAGACCATTACCATCAGCTGAATACACACATACACATACAATTTCCATAAAAAACTCTTTGTTGGTATTCACATCGATATGCCACTGTCGCGGAAATTTCTTTTGCTAACAACTCCTAAATTACTTAATTGTTTTAATTCTTGACATTGTGGATTATGGTTCAAGAAGCCAAAATTTACAGTTTGCAAAAAAAATTTATAAAGTCACAAGGCTTTACATTCATATATGTTTTCCTATTTCGCTTACCTCACCAAACGACCTCCACCTGTCGATAATTTTGCTTATTTAGGTTACAAATAGTTTACATTTAATTCAAGCAAGTAGAAAAAATTATTTACTACATAATACAAACAGCGAGTATTAAAACTAACATGAGACTTCCAACGGAGCGTGGTTATATTTTTGACTGTATCTTTTGAGCAGCAGCAAATAGCCAAAATGGATGTAAATTAGATACATCGATTTTATATATAAGTTTCGAATATCGATAATATGCTATCATTTTGTCTCCTTCAAAATGCTCCGTACTCAGCTCAAGCAAAATTGAACACCAGCTATTTGTTAGTACAGGAGACTAAATTGACCAGCTTACGCTTGACGATACTCAGTTTTCTGTCGAGAATACCGAAATGTTAAGTGATATACTGCAATTATCCGAAGCAAATTCATTCAAGAATTTGGCAAGAGTTTGTGGCACACAAAAAACTGCTTCGGGTGATTCGAAAAATGCTCTGAACCAATCAAGGCCTGAAAATTCACGCCTTTCGGCTGATAGCTTCTAATGTGTATAAATTTCACAATCCCTAATTCCACCTTTGTTTCTTTTTTTCTTTTTTTATAAGCATGACCGAACTGGATGTTTGCATATAACTCACACCGGCTAACCGACGCGCGAAACCTTGATTCTATCGTTTTCGTCATGAAACATTTCGCTTCGAAAGTATGTATACGTTAAGCTGAAAACGAGCCATAACCTTCCCTTTTGAATTAGGCCCATCTCATGTTATTTGCCATCATTTCCTATGATTTCTTGTATTGTATGTGTGCAAAATCGCGTGAAATGCTAATGACAGCACAAAAGGCAAAACATTTAAAAACAAGAATGACGTTACATGTAGTACATACTTATACCCTTCAACCTTTAAAAATGTACAAAACAGGGTTACAAGCTTAGGCAAAAGGAAGACTCCACAAGGTATATATATTCTCGTTCAGGATACCTAGCCGAGTCGATTGCGCCATGTACGTCTGTCTGGCATGACGGCGCTCCCGTATATCATAAACAGATGAAGATTTTTTCAAAGTCGCGATGTTACGCCTACCGCCCCACAAATCATGTTTTTAATATTTTCAAAACGTATTTACGTTCTTAACTATATTTATACCATTCCAATTTTGAAAATGGTCAAAAGAAAGTATACTAATTGTAAACAAATGTATGTAACAGGCAGACCTCACAAAGTGTATATATTATTGCTCAGGATCACTAGCCAACCCGAAGTGGGTTAAATGGGTCCGACAAACACATATCCATCGTATTTTTTTAAATCCATGGCCTAAAAAGGGACTTCTAAGTGCGCGACCTGTTAATTGTATAGGCAAAAAATTACAAAAACAATATTCACGATGCCCAAGTTCAAAGCTTACGATGAGTTTCTTTAAACGCCTGGTTTAACATTGGATATGAGTTTTTCTGATCGGTTTTTTGTGTATTTATTTCCTACCATCCACAAATGGTATTACCAGTCTGCTTATATAAATTCATGAACTCTTTATTTGCATAAACGAGAATATTTAACGTATTTAAAATGCATGTATCACACCAACATAAGCATTGACGAATCATAATACAATATATATAATTATGTATAAATATATATTTATATGATCATCAAAGCATGCAGCATTTTGTGATGTAACAGTGTCCCACAGCCGATTCGGTGTAAATGAAAGACTGCAATCATAAGAAATAATGTGCCGAAGCCAAACATTTTTTGAAAAACAACACGCGCGCAATTTTATATTTTTCAAATATATTCGCCTGTGTTGCAATTTTCTTTATCACTACTGCTTTCTATTACACAAAAGTGTACGTTAATTGGGTTTAAAATACATCACTTGTGTGACACTGTACGCAGCAAAGTGACGTTTTTCTCAGAAATAGCCAACATTAAAATACTTATATGTAATTTTTTGCAAATATCATTATAAAATAAAAAAACTAGAAGCGTCCGACAAATAATTTACCTAAATTAATGATAAATCAAGCACTATCCATTAATATTAAAAAAAAATCTGAGATGAAGGCAGCTAATGGACAATTACCATAATTTTTTCATAAAAATTCATAACTCGAGCACTATCCATAAAAAAAAATCGGAGATGATGGCGGCTAAAGAAGAAAACATTGATGTTTCGAAGATTAATTTTAAAATTTGTTGCCATGTATCTAAATGCAAGAAGACGTTTTAAAAAATAACATTTATTCACAAAATAAAAAATAATCATTATATGTTCGTGCAGAAGATTGGGACCGTTAAAGATTAAGTTAATAGAACCAATATATTTTTAATGATTAACTTTGTTTCTTCACGTTTTTGTGTTTCAGTGATGGGAAGTAACGAAACATCACACATCGGAAATTAAACATCGATGTTTTAAAAAATTGCAAGACATCGATGTTTCATCGATGTTACTTCAGCTCTAGATCTAGTCTATAGCAAAATAACACGCAAAATGAGCAAACGGGAACAAGAATTGTAAACGGTTTAATAAATTTAACGGATGCAAGAGAGTTGAGTTATAATTTTACATACGGTGTAAAGAATTACAGTATAACTTTCTGAGTTGTCATTGTCGTTTGCTGAGCGTAAGCATATACATATAAATGTCGGCTGTGTATGCCAGTGTATCCCACACAAAGCACGAAAACTCAACACCTGCGGTTTCAACAGAATCGTAAGTTATGGAATAATAATGAGCGACTTAGTTTGCTACTATCCTGGTATATTGTCGGCAACTAAAAGTTTTTTAGAGGTTCCTTTCCTACACAATTACTTCATACATGTACATATGTAAAGTCAAATATATGTATGTATATAAGTATATATGTATATTGTATACAAAAAAGTGTACATTTGTGTTTTAGAAAAACAGACAATAACAGGAAAAACAGCAACAAGCTGCAACGCAATTTGCTGGGTATCAGAGATCTGCAAAATTCAAATTTTTATTTGACTCGCTTCATACCAGAAATTTATACATCAATTCAGCTCACTGAACAGATAGCAGCGATGAGCTGGTCTGAATTCTTGAACAACATACTTTCAAATTATCGGGCTGAGTGCTGCTTCACGTGACGCGAACTGAACAAGACTTGTTCAAGAATTAGATCAGCTCATCGCCGCTATCTGTTAAGTGAGCTGAATTGATGTATACATTTCTGGTAGGAAAAGAGTAAAAGAAATGTGAATATTGCAATTTTCTGATCCAAACCAATTTTCTAGATTTGTATCTGGCATGTTGTATTTTATTTATTTTTCATTTTTATTCTCAGTTTTTAAATTGGTCAACATAATAGTAGTGATAAAAAACATAACAATTTAAATATAATTTATTTTAATAAGATTTCGGAAACCATAAATCGGTTCTAAATAACATTTAAGGACATCATTTAACGGGTTTCATCCTTAATTTCCTTTATTTTTCATTTGATACAGAATTTATGGGCGTGGCATACACTATATAATCGGAACTCTAAATCTTGATTAAAATGTCAATTTTGTATGTTTACGTTTACAACAAAGCGTAGTGTAAAACACTATTAACTGCTTATCTTTAATGATTAAATTATTATTAAATTACGATTTAAGGAATTTTAAGGATTTTTATTAAAGAACAGTGTATTAACCTGGTGACAGCCCAGATGCGCTTCTTTCGGATCGAATTTAAACTTTTTGGAACCATCAAGTCATATCAATACAAAAAACACTTCTGGTATTTGTCTGTTAGCTGCCATCATTTCCAAATTTTTTTAGGTGAACAAATTATTTTTCGGACACATATTTTTTTTATATTGAATTTTAAATGATGACGAATAATCAGATTATGGATCAGGAGATCGAAACACAGATTTGCAAAACAAAATTTAAAAAAAGTGAATTTTTGGTAAAACCCGTCTTTTAGACATTTGCCTTAAATCCTATTCATTTTAAAAGAACAGTTACAGCTGTTTCAACATATTGAGGGACAAGTAATCTGTAAGTTTGTATCTTCGTTTTAGATAGGCACACAGGTGGTGCCATTATTGTCGACGGTGTCTCAGTTGCATTATCGAAGTAGGCCAACTGATGGATGCGATTTTCGTTCAAACTTCGTTGTATAAAAGCTGGCACTTTTTCACTGAAAGCAACAGTTCAATTTTATCTCCAACACTCACTACAATGAAGCTCAGTCTTGTCTTCGTTTTAGGATTGAAAATTTGCGCTTTTGGGATCATAACTTTATGTGCGTAACATGAACAATATTCACTGCTGAAGCAAAACTGTTCATAGTGCGTCATTCCACTGATTGCTTCCTGTTCACTCTCGCTAACCGAAAAAAAAAAAAAACGAATTGGGTAACGAAATATATTTATATTTTTGTTTTGTTAATTAATATGAACTTAATATAAAAAAAAGGTGTTTTGGATTTTCTTAAATTTTATTAAATAGTAACCTGAAACTTTCCATTGATCGAAAATTGGGAAAGGGAATAATCCCAGAAAATACATAATTACAATTGCTACCTGATTTTACATGCAAATGGCCAGAAATCAAAAATATTGTCACAGCTGATTTGCTCAGAAAGTAACCAAATCATCTTTAAAATGTCCAAACATTTCAAGATAAAATCTTCTTTTCTGCAAACTTAACGGTTCTTTCTAAAAATATAATTAAAGTTGCGAGTACGTGTTCATTTGCTACGTGCAAACAAAGGCAAACCTTAAAGCAGTGAAACTTCGGATATAGTTGCCCAAATTGTAAAATTTAAAAAGGTTTTAAAAATTTAAGGTATTTACTTTAATAAATTATTTGTTTAATGTTTGTTCTATTGATAATATCTTTATGTGATATACAAATGAAAAAATAAATTAAGCTTTTATGTGTATTTTTTTTTTTTTTTTTGACGTTGATTCAATGAATGTATAATCAAGTGGTCCATGGAAAACCGAATGTCCACCTCCCGCCCAGCCGACCGAGGGGCACAGTCGTCTGACGTACGACTCGAAAATCGAAACGCGAAATAGAAAACGCGGGCATGTAAAGATACCAAGATAGAAAAGGATTTCGAGGAATTTCAAATTTTAGGCATGCAACAGAGGAAGCGTTAGAAAAAAAAAAGTAAAGATAATTATAGTCCAAATACCCTAAACGGATCGTGAAGGGCATAGTTCAGTTCACAATTAGGAAGAGTTAGTGGTAAGTAATTACGTTTTAATCTGCAAGAGACAGAAAAGTGTAGCTGGCTAACCAGGTCAACACTGTCAATGTCACCTTGGATGAGGTTATTAATAAATACACCCAGCATGGTTCTACGATTAGCTAGAGAAGGTGAGTTAAGTAGTAGAAGTCTACTGCCATAGGTAGGAAGTCTTAAATTTACGTCCCAGTTAAGGCCTCGTAAGGCGAAAATTACAACATTTTTATACCCGCTACTCGAAGAGTATAAGGGTATTATAACTTTGTGCCAACCGAAAATGTTTGTAACAGGCAGAAGGAGAAATCTCCGACCCCATAAAGTATATATATTCTGAATCAGCATGAACAGCCGAGTCGATATAGCCATGTCCGTCTGTCCGTCTGTCTGTCTGTCCGTCCGTGTGAAAACCTAGATCTCAGCTATTATAAGAGCTAGAGCTACCAAATTTGGAGACAATATGTGTTAATTCTGCACGCAGATCAAGTTTATTTTGGATTTTTGCCACGCCTCCATCCGCCCCGATAAATCGAAAAAAGTCGATTGTAGCTGCAAATATAGCTCTACATCAATCATACATACAATTATACATGTGATAAAAACCACCATGCGGGCGTGTTGGCAAAGTTTCAATAAGATCCGCTGATAAATAAAGAAGATATACAAGAAATAGTATTACCCTGTTGCCATGTGCTTATGTCGGTTTTTCCTAATGTTAGTACCTGAGTACCCGAGTTTTTTTTAATTATGTGGCAACTTTTTATACCCTTGCAGAGGGTATATTAATTTTAGCCAAAGTTTGCAACGCACGTTAGGAGACATCTCCGACCCTATAAAGTATATATATTCTGAATCAGCATTACCAGAGGAGTCGAAAAATGGATGTCCGTCTGTCCGTCCGTCCGTCCGTCCGTCTGTTGCAACGCAAACTAGTCTCTCAGTTTTTGAGCTATCTTCATGAAACTTGGCACACAAGCTTCGTATTGCTGTAGGCTGTAAATAAGTCGGAACGAGCCAGATCGGACCGATATATCATATAGCTGTCATAGAAGCTATCGGCCGATTTTTGTTGTTTTTCAAGATATTGCAACAAGATTTGGAAAATCCTATTCTTATTACGTTTTTAATGTGCTGTCAAAATTGTATCAAAATCGGACCACTATAACATATAGCTGCCATAGGAAAAATCGAACCACTATAACATATAGCTGCCATAGGAACAATCGGCTGAAATCAGGGTTTTTGTATGCAAACCTGTTTTGTTTTTGGAAATACCGCACATTATCAATACTTTTTAATGTTATACAGTAACCCGCCCTTAGTTTTTCCATTTAAATATCTGAGACGTTTATATTCTATATCTGTTATAGGAACAATCAGTCAGTCCGCGTGTCTGTTGCAACTCAAATTAGTCCCCCAGTTATTGAGCTATCTTCATGAAACTTTGCTCACAAGCTTCTTATTTCTGCCCTCTTTATATAAGTCGGGCCAGATCGGACTGATATATCGTATAGCTGTCATGGAGCCTATCGGCCGATTTTCGTTATATTTCAAGATATAGCTATCAGGCTTACCACATCCAAATCTAAGTGTGTTCCTAATAATAAAAATCGAAATCGAACTTTTATAACTTATAACGATCAACGATCGGCCTAATGAAGGTTCATGTTGCAATTTTATGGAAACCTGAGTACTATTACATGTAGCTGTTAAACAAAAAATCCTGTAGCTGTTATTCAAACGCATTTTTGAATGAAAACTTTCCAAATTTATTTATATTTTATGACCAACAGATCCTTTACAACACAAAGACATTTCCTCATAACATTTTGTGTTAAGTATATACGAAATTCAGGTATATACAAAAGCATTAAAAAGGTAGAATTATTTTTTTTAAGCAGGTGTTTGATTCATAGCCTTAATCAGGTAAAAATCTTGACTTCCTGTACTGTTATAATTGTTCAATAAATACCACAGAAACCAGCAGCAATCCAAATATATTTTATATTTTGTATAACTGCAAGGGTATGAAACCTTCGGCAAGCCGAAGGTAGCCTTGCTTTCTTGTTTTTTTTTTTTTTTAATTATGTGGCAACTTTTTTTCTTTAATTATGTGCACCGAAAATATTCATAGTGCAATTTTATCGGTCATTGCGTAAGAAATACAGACAAATTAGAGACGGAAAGAAATAAGCCTTTTCGACTTGTTTTTTATTGGAAATAAAAATCTTTGGTCTTTCCTCTTCAGCAGTTCAATACAGAATGATTTGTATTTTATTCAAAAGTTTTTTTTAAAAGGTATACATTTACTTAGTTGCTAAGTGCTGAGTCGTTTATTTGTTCAGCTAGGATGCCTATCCAGCCATTCCCGAGTGCTGAGTTTTGTATGTCAATTATTCTGCTGCATGTGCATAGTCTTTTTCAGTCAGTGGCGTCGACTGAGGCGGTTCAACGTTTATGCCATGAGATTAGCTCGTGGTGGTTTCTGGGGAATTGCTGGAGTGGTAACTCGCGCGTGGCCTTCCAGAGCGATTGCATCGCTTCGATTTCAACTGCAGTATTGGCATGCCTTTCGTCGAACCATGCAGATTTGTGTAGCACCAATGCGCAGCGGAGTCTACTCAGCGCGCGATTCCATTCCATCTTGTCCAGCGGGTGGCGAAACCTCATCCACATAGTGCGTAAGCGCCTCTTTTCAGCTATGAGCTGCAGGATCTCCCTGGTTATTGGGATTCCATCTGCCGCGGGCTGCCGGGATATGCTGCGAGTTGCCAGTCTAGCTGCTGTCTTAATATTGTTGGTAAGCAGATCAATTGCATCCTCTACTTCCTGTCCAGAGTTTAAGGCAGTGTTGAGGGGGGTGTGGACTCCAGTTGCGATTGGAATACCTCCAGGTTAGTACTCCTAGTGATTAGACCCTCCATCTTAGGCTAACATATTGCCCCCGCATCCAGCGTAATTACCAGAGGCAGGTGGTCGGAGCTAAGCTCAACGACCGCACTTATGCTAGCGTGGATGGCCAGCACACCCTTTGTCAGCGCAAAATCGATGTAGCCTGGTGAGCCTCTACGGCCGTATGAATATCTTGTTGGGCCTCCTGTTGCTAACGAGTTCACCTCCGAATTTAGGACGAGATTCGCTAAGTGAAGTGGGCAAGGCTAGATTTGATCATGATAGCTGCCCCGCCTTTGGGGTTGTCAGCACTCGAATTCTTTCTTTTCAATTGTTTGTATGCGAGTCGCTAAACAGCATTCAAAGAGATCGGTTGTGTCACGCGAGTTATGATAGTATCCGTGGGTCCTATGGCTTGTCACTTTTTACAATATACGTTCGATAATGAAATACACGTGTTTTTGCTTTGTGCTTTCGTACAAGACTGAGTACAATTTTATTTGGATATCCCTTACGTTAGGGAGCCCAAGCTCCAGAAGTGTTAGTATGTTTACAATTATGCTGACCAATTATTCTATATGTGTGTATAGAATGTGAATATGTGTGTGCATCTATGTGCAGCTCTTCCAAGAATGCGAAGTCCAGAGCATCCTGTTTACATCGTCAGCGTTTTCTACATTGTCGTCGACGTAATGTTGTTGCTGTGGTCCGTGAGTTAATGTCGTTGACATAAGTGGGATCTGGCCGACTTGGTGAAGGGGAAGGTGTTCTATAACTCTCTCGACTGTTGTTGTTGTTATCGGTGGATCGAAGTCGTTGCCCTTAACGGGATCTGGCCGGTTTTGGTGGAGGGAGAGGCGCTGTGGTAACTCCTCCCCCCCGAGATTGCAGAGAGTGCCTTAACGAAGGAATGGTTCTCTCTGGTGTAACGGGTGTAACGGCGGGAATGAAGATCGTACTTCTCTTGGTGCAGGCCAGGGCAACAATTCCAACGAAGAAAGCCATGCTCCAACATGAGTACAATATTTTAAAATGTGTCCCATACAGCTTTTGAGTGTTCCATATTTGAAATTCCGTGTTTATATCTTCCATGATTAATCTGTTCAGGTTAAAATCCCTTCGTGACAGGTTAGTAAGGATGTTTGGAAACTCCGGGACCGTAAGTTTACTACGTCCTCTATACTCATAAATGTATTGTCGAACGTTCGTCCATCCAGAATAACTGAACAGTTATCATAGTGTATGATAGCTGAACGGGGAACTATTAACTTTTCACCGCAATTGGAATTCACCACCAAGTCAGGTGCGTTAAAGATGAAGATGTGGCTTTTTTGTAGTTCGAAAATTTCTCTTCTCCTTCTAGTCTCTACCACATCACATGTTTCCGTGTGATTCGACAGTATCCTCTTGATTGGGTATATCGAATGTTGCTTTTTGGAGGTCACATATGTTTACTTGGTCTATTCTTCTATTACAGGTTTCAGTGAAATAAAGTGCTTGTGTGTTCTTACTAGCTTAATAGTTGGGTGCTACAATGAATTGAGTGTTGTTAAAAAGCTTATCTATTTTGCTTTTACCGTTGCATTCGTTGCTGTGTAAAACAGCACACATTCTAAACTTAGGACTCTGCCTTGCAGAGTCGGCATTAGGACAACAACAAACAACAGTGGGAGAGGTGTGATAAGCATGCATTCTCTGCCCATTGGGCCCCTCACCCCGCGCGCAGCCGACAAGAAGGGCAGTAAAAGCTTGCTTATCTCTTAAGCTCATCTTATTTTGTCTTGCTTGCTCGCAAGCAGAACAAAATTAGGAAAGCTAATGTAAATCAGTGATTGAACAAAAATATATTATACATTGCTCAAATGGAGGAGAACATTTTTCTTGACTCTCAGCTTAGAAATAAGCAGATTGTTTATGAGAAGATTTTCCTGACAGCTGGCAAAAAACGTTCGGATATTAGGGCTGAGTGCTGACTAGAAACTCAACGCCTTTTGTGCACTGAAACCCACATCAGCAATAGCACGACCACTACGACTCTAACATTTACTAGTGCGGCTAGTAATCGCACTTATACTGTAGCCACTGTAATAGCCAGCAGCTCTTGCCCCGGCAGACGTATTGATAGCCATGATGGCCATAAACCAATATGATACACTGTCACCGAAGAGCCAAAGACCAGCGATGCTGCCAATAGATTGCTGGATGCCCAAAAGCAACGAATGAATTAAAGAAAAAAGGATCGGAAATCTTTATCACCTACTTCTAGTGCCAAGCGCGTAAGCAGAGAAACCATTCTGCCTTCACCATCGACCATCACCAATAAAGCATACTCTGAAAACAGATTTGCAATGCTGGACATGGACATGAATCATGAAGACAGTGATGATGAAGAAATTTCCCATGACGCAAATATATTATCTACTAATCCGATTGCAGGTGAGCCGGAACTAGCCGATTTCTCTGCCCCTGTCCATAATTTTGAAGACGCTGCAACTAACGGAGACATACAGCTTAAGGACCAAAAATCACCACAAATAGTTGTAAATGTCAGCAACTTAAATGACCTTTTTGAATTCATAAAAGAGGTCGCCAATCTGGACAAGGTTACAACTAAGGCCAATCAAGGTGAAACGACCAGAATCTTTGCCAAGGATAGCGATACATACAGGGCAATTGTTAACCGTTTTGAAGAAGAAGGTATTGAATATCAGACATACCAAATTCAAACGGAAAAACCGCACAGAATTGTAGTTAGTAGTTGTCCACATCACAGCACCCTAAACAAAGATATTATAGAGAGCTTGAAGGCAGTTGGATACGATGTTCTTTATATAGATAGCCTGAAGGCAGTTGGATACGATGTCCTTCATATTCATTATCCTACATCTAAGGATAATAAGAAAAAACTCAATTTTTTTTCATCAATATTAAGCCCTGCGCCGAAATTAGTGAAATTTATAAGATTAAGTATATTTGCCGCCAGATGGTGAATATTGAAAGGATACGAAAAGCGACGGAAATCGCACTATGTCATCGCTGCCAACAGTATGGGCACACAGCCAAATACTACCGCCGCCACCCAAATTGCGCCAGGCGTGGGGAAGATCATGCCACTACACAATGTGGACGCTCCCCTGAAGCCCAGCTTACCTGCATCCACTGTGCAGGAGACCACATGGCGAGCTATAAAAATTGTGAATGGTACCAAAACTATCTTCGCCGGTCAATGGGAACCACCAAGAGCGTGAAAAATCCAACCAGGTCGAATCGCTCCTCTGTAATGTCCCATGTAGACAATTCTTATCCCACTACAAATGGTAGCGAGCCGCAACAGTTTCCTACCTTGCAAATGGGCCGTAGCATTAAGACTAGAAAATCAGCATTACGGCACAATTTTCAGAAACCGCAATTATTACAGTAACTGCCTCAAAAGAAACAACATATAATACAACAGCAACCGTCATACAGTGCCAATGGCAATACAGGGGTCTCCTACGCTGCAGTAGCAAAAGGAAATTCTAAACCAGGCAACGTCGGAGTTGCTCAGCGCCGTCTAGATATTATACAAACGCAACATTCACTGCAACAACGAGAAGACAGTAATCAACAGCACAGATTTCTTGATGTACAATCGCTTCTGGACCAACAACAACAACAATTCCAGCCATGGCAACAACAGCAGCAACAGCAATTTCTTATGTGGCTTCAACAGCAACAACAGGAATGGCAACAGCAAAACAAACAAGCCAACCAGCTAAGCGATGTGACAACTGGCCTTGGTGACATGGAGTTCAGTGCCATTTACTGCCCTCCAAGAAACAGAATAGAAGAAAGACATTCACTAATCTACTCCGTGCTTGCGGACAAAGATACTTGTAGGCATCACGGTATACCGGACTCTCGTACAAGCATAAGCGCTAATTGGGATCTCGACTCTGACCATTTGGCTCTAGTCGTCATGATAGAAACGGCTGGAGTTACCACGCGTCCATCTCCTCGGCTAGTTACCAAGCGTACCAACATTACAGATTTTAAACAGCTTTTGGAGAGCTCCATTCAATTAGATACTACGGTTAATTCTGGGGAAGATATTGAAATGGCAGTAGACACTTTTACTGAGCAAATCTACACAGCAGCTGCTGATTCAACTCCTCCTGATTCTCCGACAGAACCGATTAGATATGGCATCATACTCATAAGGGAGGCCAGAGAGCTTATTGTAACAAAAAGGCGCCTACGAAGACGAGCGATTCGATCTCAAGACCCATGGGATCGACTTCTTTGGAACCAGCCAGCAAATCAGCTAAAAAACTTGCTAAGACGACTTAGAAGCGAATTTTTAAGAGAAAAAGTTTACGTCGCTGGACTATACCATGTATGCTAACTACTCACTCTGGAAATGAAATAATTCTTTTAAACGGCATCCCTTTAGGCAGGTACCTGTCCAATGCCATGGAGGTAATCTTGCTAGGAAAGAGGAAGAAGAGGCAAACGCATTTGCTCAACACGATTCACACCGTACTATTTTGCTACTGCGGAGGAGGTCAGTGAAACAAATGACAACATACAGACACCGCTGCAAATGATAGTAGATGTCATAAAATCCTTACCAAAGAACAAGGCTCCTGGCATCGACAGGATTTGTTATGCGACACTTAAAGCTCTACCAATTCGAGCAATTATTTACTTAACTCGATCTTCAACGCTATGCTACGGGTGCAGTTTTTCCCAAGGCAGTGGAAGAAGACAGCTATCCATATGATTCATAAGCCAGGCAAACCAGAAGAAGACCCGGAGTCATACCGGCCAATAAGTCTGCTGCCCTCAATTTCTAAGGTGTGAGAGAGGCTTATTGCCATACGTATCACTTTTGTCATAAGTCAAACCAACATCTTGCCGGAACATCAGTTCGGCCTCCGAGAGGGTCATGGCGCCGTAGAACAGGTTCACAGACTGGTGCAATATATTCTGCAGGCGTTTGATGACCTTGAGTATTGCAATGCAGTCTTTATCGATATGCAGCAAGCATTCGATAGGATCTGGCATGTTGGAATTTTGTCCAAAATAAGAAGACTATTACCAGCACCTTACTTTGGCCTCCTGCGGTCATATCTGGATGGACGGGAGTTTATGGTCAGGTACAGGGATACCTATTCTGCTCCCTGCTAAATGATAGCTGGTGTTCCGCAGGGCAGCGTCCTTGGCCCGCTGCTCTATTCTTTATATACTGCTGATTTACCTAGACTTACCTACGAGAATATGCAATACCCGTCAAAGGCTATCATTGCGACTTACGCCGATGACATTGCGGTTCTTTACAAATGCCGTATTGAAGCAAGGATATCTTGAAACTCTATCAGCGTGGAGTAAAAGGTGGAACATGAAGGTCAATCCTTTAAAAACAATGAATATACCCCAGCAATACAATTTGAAGGTGTGACATTGGAACAGCCATCTCAAGCAAAATTCCTCGGCATAATCTTAGATAAGCGCTTTACTTTTGGGCCTCACCTAAAAACAATAACCAAAAGGTGTGGCCAAAGAATGCAGCAACTACGATGGTTGATGAACAAGCGGATACAAATAATGCAGAACCGAATACTGCGGCAGATAACTAACTGTCCTTGGTACGTACGTGGCTCTATACTTCACCGTGATCTCAATCTACACACTGTGGAAGAACAGATTTGCGGATTCCAGCAGATACAACGATCGACTTGTTAGACACCGCAGTATACTTGCAAGGTAACTGCTACCAGCTAGGCCGCTAAGGCGACTTAAAAGACTTGGATTCAGCAAGACGATTCGTTTATTGTCCAGCCCTCCCACCACCTGCTAGTAATCCTCGTGACAGGTTTGGTTCTTTAAGATTTGTTTTTGATATATGTTGTTAAGATGCTATTTAAAATGTATGGTTTCAACGCTTAATAAAAAAAAAAAGTTAATTGATATTTAATTGTGTCTGTTGTTAATAAAGGTATTTTAATAGTAAATATAATGTCTTTGTCTTGCATTATTGCATTCAAAGTTAATAATCTATAGACATTTCCTGCGTTATTTATTACAACATATTGCTTTTGCATGATATTCATTATTTTATCAATTTCTTTGTTATTCAATATAAATTTCGGAACTATTTTAAGTTTGGATAATAATAAACTTTCCTCAATATTATTTAACTGTAACATTCTTAAATCCATATTAGCATTTATTCTTGTTATGTATTGTAAGATTTCTATTTTTTATTTTGATATAGCTTAAGATAATTTTCAATATTTATTTGTTCTTTATTTATATGATCTGTGATATTTTTGAACCTAATAAGAATTTCGTTATGAAAATGCAATTGGTTCTGTGTATTAGTTTGTAGATCTTCTGAATCTTGTTTCAATATTTTGAAATTTTCTTGTATCTCTTTCTCGTCTGTCGCGTCCATGTTGCCTGTTAAGACCTTAATCATGGATCCTAACCCGTTAACTAGTCCTCTTTTTGGCCTTCTCATTGGTAAAAGACGATTAAGGCGTTGCTGTAACTGTCGGATTTGTTGTTCTAAGACAAGAGTCAATTCATTTAAGTTTTGCTCCCTTTTTTCTTTCCTTATTCAATTTTTTAATGTTTTGCTCTTTATTCTGTTGTACTAAGTCTTTTACTTTAGGGAAAAAAGTTCTCTGAAAGTCGTTCAGTTTAAATAGATTGCTGAAACGCGTGTGTACGACCCGCAAATAGCTCTTAGGGAGTTAATTTTGTTGCCGAGTGAATTGCGTTATTATAAGTAATAAATGCTTCAGCTAGGAATTCCTCATTATCTATCTGTAATTTCTCGATTCGACTGGAGAATTACTAGAAGATAGTTGAAAAGATGTAACATGTCGTTCTATATTATATTGTCGACAGAAATCTTTGAAAAGGTTTGAATTATATTCAGCACCCTGATCGTGCACCATCTTCTTGGGTATACCATAGGTTACAATAAAGCGCCTAATAGTATCTACTACATTGACTACGTCTCTTGTAGGAATTGTGTACCCACAAGCGAATCTCGAAAATTTATCTATAATTGTAACGACATATTTTCCATTAATTGTATATAAATCAGTGTGGAGTATGTCTAAGGGCAATGTAGGTGTTTCCGTTAGTTGGAAGTTAACCTTAGGAGGGTGCCGATTATATTTTTATGTGTGACAAATATCACAATTTTAAATGGTGCGGGAAATTTTTGTTTTCATGTTCGGGAAGTAAAACTGTAAGTAAGTGGGCTACAGTTTCGTCAATACCTCTATGGTTGTTATTTGTATGGTAGTTCTCTATTTGAAAGTCTTGGTCTTTTGCTTCTAATAGGTCCGTTAAAAAGTCAGTGCATCTTAAAACGTTATGTATCTTACTGTTTGCAAAGAATTTTGTATAGCTATCCTGAATCTTAAAAAAATGTCGTCGGGTGCGAAAACCGCGGTGGTTTTGTTGGGTTTTAAGTATTTCTTCAAAATTTGAGTTATATTTTCTTCGTTGAAAGATAGTTCGCAAATTGTATGTCTACTTTTTCGTTTAAATATGACTTCAGTTATTCTTTCTAAAGGAAGACCATACTTAAATACCACCTGGTAGTTAAAGTCGTTTACAGGTTTTTCCGAAATATATATGTGGTCATCTAAATGTTCGAAAGCCGAGTGCATTGTGTCTCCACACGTTCCTGCTATTGAGTTATTATCATTCATGTTAACGTCGACCACTACTCTGCTTAATGCGTAAAGGCTGTTTTTGGAATATCCTTTGGATCCATCTGAATCTGATGGTAGCCACTAGCCTAGTCTAGTGTCGAAAAATATCTAGCTCCCCCTATTTTATCAATTACCTCGTTTATATTAGGTATGGGGTATCTTTAATGGTATTTTCATTTAATTTCCTGTAGTCAATCACTAATCTCCATTTTTGTTCTCCTATTTCAGATTTCTTCGGAACCAACCAAACAGGTGAGCTCCATGGTGAGGGACTTTCCCTAATGATCTTTTGGGATAACATATTTTGGATTTCGTCACTTATTTCTTGTTGTTCCTGATAAAAATACCTAAAGTATACCTTTTATATACAGGGGTATATCGTCTGTAGTTTCTATTCTGTGCTTATTTGTATTTGAAATCGTCAATGTGTCAGATGGGTCATGGAAAAGGAACGGAAATTGAAAACATAGCTGTTTTAGAGACCTTATCTCTTCCTCTGAAAGATGTTCTGTGTTCATTCGTTTGTGAAAATGAGCATCGTTTTTCATATCGATCGGAGGATCTTCGTCACTCCAATGAAAATTCAATTCTATAAAATCATCTTGAATAAATTGAGTTGTGTCTAATGGTGTTTCTAAACAAATTGTCTGGTCTTGGTTGGAGTAGTTAGCTACTTCCATCCATGCATTGCCTTTGTCGGCTGTATACAACCCTTCGGGAATATAAACATCTTCCGCTACATAGTTGAGAAGGAATGGTCCCTGTTCGCAGTTAACTGGTATCTGGACCATTCTCCCCGAATTAGCTTCGATATTAAAAATATCAGTTGTTTTATTTTGCTCTATCTGGATAGGAATAGTTGCAGTTGATGTTTGTAAAATTAAGCTTTTGAGATTGATATTTGCTTTTATGGTAGACAAAATGTCAAGACCTATTAATCCATCAAAGTAATTATGAAATTTAAGTAACAACAACACAAATGTGCCTTTTGTGTTGAACTTAGAGAATGCTGGATAAGTGACCTTTTCTATGATTTGTATTTCATTCAATACTGTTTAATTACTGTTTTTGTAGTTAACGTCTCTCTTTGTGATGGTGAAACAAATTTAGGGTCGATAAAGGAGTTAGATGCTCCCGTATCAATTAGAAAGCGCAGTTTTCTGCCGATTGGCGAATTAATCAGAATGAAGGGTAAGGCTGATCCATGTTTATCTTTATAATTTTTTAAGTCTGTCCCCTGAGGCTGGTCTTTGGAAATTTTCAGTTTCCTCCAAATTGTGAAGTGCCGGTTGCTTTGATGAAGCTTCCATATTGTTAAACCTACTTGTAATGGTTTGGCGTGAGAACTTATCAAATTGGCCGCCTCTATGTTGGCGAGAAGTCGCATGACAATGCACGTTTCAGGTCGAGAATGGTGTCGTACAGGTTTGATATAGAAAGTTTTCATAATAGATAATTCGTCTTTATTATCAAGGAGCTTCCTGGTCAAATTTATTTTAATGTCATCTCAATTCAATTCAATTCTAACCTGTCCCGTAACTCGCTAGCCTTGCCTTCTTTCTTGTTCGTTATTGCCCTTAAGAACATTTGTCCCCTTGGAGTTTCGTCTGTACCTCGAAACATTAATAAGATTTCCTCTACACTTTCTATAAATTTTTTAAGGGCATACGGATTACCATCATAAGTTGGAAGGTATTTAATAACGTCAGGGAGCCGTGCAGCCATTTCTGACGTCCTGGACCCCGACAGGCTAGGCGGAGTGGTGTTCATGGTTGATGTTGTGGGATCTACAGGGGCAGTTCCGGTTGCGTTTGTCGTATTGGAAGGTTTTTTAGTTGTCTGTCTAGTAGTTCTTGTCAAAATTGAGAACGCTGATTTCGTTTTGTCCTTCAATTGTCTTGACATTTAATAACGACTTTCTCTTACTTTTAGGCTTTTACTCTAATTTCTTAACTTTTAATGTTGTATGTATTGTTTGTGAGTAATTAATCTTTAATTCTTAACATTGTGTGTGTAGGTTACTTATAATTATCTTAATGGTAGAGTGTAGTGTATGGAGTTTTATGTACGTTGTGTGTGTTCAGGTTCAAAACCTGTAATTATAAGAAAATTAATATGTGTTTGTTTGGCATGTATTTCAACGGATATTATAATGCAATTGTAGTGTTACTAACGCTTTATGTGTTGTTCGTGTGTTTTTATTTTATATTGTTTTAATTGTTTACATTAATTCTTCCAGTGCATAACATAATAAACCTTCGTGATGATCGAACAACCTTACATATCTGCAATAAAACAATTTTATTATATTTGACTCTGTGAAGGCAGTCAATCGCCACAGCGACTGAGAGGTTACAACACAGCTATCAAACGGCCGATAGTCATTTCGCACAACACCAGTGTGAATATGTGTAACTAAAAGTGTTCGCGTCGAACTTGACAATACTCCCCCTCTCTGATTCAACCAATCTAACAGCTATTCGTTTTAGAGCTCCGTCACGTATCAGTGACCTGTTCGAACATACTTGTTCGCGTCCAACTTAACGGAAGCTCTCCCAACTACCTATACTCAATTTATCTATACGTGTTATAAGCACTGGCTCTGTGATTTCGTCGCACAACAGCGAAATGTTCGGGGCCAACTTTAGAGAGCATTTGCACTTGACAATACACCACTACAACTTCCACGTAATTTGAGTCGTTCGTGTATTATTGTATGTATGTAATTTGGGTCTCTGCAGTGATTCTTATTTAGAGCGGCATCTGCTAATATTATATGTGCAATTGTATATGTCGCAGATCATTTAAATTTAACGACATTTCTAGCAATTTCGTGTTTCTGCTTGGCACGCGCCATGCAGGCGCCTTTTCTATTCTTTTAATGCGCGGCAGACAACCGTTAGAGTTTCTGCCGAACGTAGTCTGGTCGCGGGTAGGAGCGGGGGGAAGTAGATGTCTGTACGAAAAAGAGAAGCATAGCGGGAAATGCAAAGTGTGCATTGGTATTAGTGTATGCAGCATAGAATAACTCTACACATTACGTTGGTATTGCGTGTAGAGTAGAGAACTACGCACTTATACGATTTTTGTGTAAAGGACAGAGTACAGTCAGTTTTCGATCATTGCGCATAACAGACATGCCTCGCTCACGCGCTAGAAAACGTTGCGCAGACAAAGACATAAGTAGGGAAGAGGAAGAAGGGCATCCTGATGACTCTTCGACATCAGAAGTGTGATCGCCTATACCTACTTCGAACAATGAAAATAGTTTGCTGGCAATTTTGGAGTCACAAAATCGCCATTTTTCTGAACTTTTAAAACAAGTGCAACACTCACAAAGAGAACCAAAAGAACCGTCTGCTGTGGTATTGCCCAGGTTTAATCCTGAACGTGCGGGATCAGACGCGCAATCATGGTGTTCAACGGTGGACTACATCTTGTCTGAAAACCAATTGGAAGGCAGCGCTCTTGTGATGACCCTCAGCAAATCACTGGAAGGAAGCGCGTCTCATTGGCTGTCACAGACTTGCTTTCCTGGTATATCATGGACACAGTTCCGAGAATTGTTTCTGCAACATTTTGCGGGAACAGAAACATTAGCGGCAGCAGTTATGAGTCTACTTGATGGACGGCCTGCGGAAGGCGAGTGCCTTTCGTTATATGGAAGCCGAATGGTTACTTCGCTTATGGCCAAATGGAAGACGCTGAGTGTGGAGCAAATCGCAGTGTCCATTACACTGGCGCATGTATCTGGAATTGACAAGCGTTTGCGACGTTTAGTTTTCACTTCCGACATCAACACTCGAAACCAGCTGCACCAAGAACTAAAGGCCTATTCATTTGACGCTAGACCGAGCCACCTTCCAAACGATGGTACATCAGAGCCGCCAGGAAAACGAGCTAAGCCCTACTTCAAGTGTCATAACTGCGGAAAGCCTGGTCACAAAAAGGCGGATTGTCGATCAAAAACAGTGGCAGTGCACGTTCAGCAACCCGGCAAGCAACCATCAGGGAAAGACCGGTCTACTTTGACTTGTTTCAACTGCGGAAAAGCTGGACACATCTCTACAGTATGTCCTGATCGTCAGGAGCGTTCGTCGTCTAGCAAAAACAACATTGTTAAAGATGTTAACATCTGTACCGTTTTCGAGCCTGTAGGAACGTTTTCGCAATCTGGTGAGTCGTTCCAATTTTGTTTTGATTCTGGAGCCGAGTGTTCACTCATCAAGGAAGCTACTTCGCAGAGGCTATCTGGATCAAGAATGGGCAACGTAGTTATTTTAAGAGGTCTTGGTAGCAATACTATTTGTAGCACTTTGCAGATATTGGCCAATGTTTTGATATGTGAACGAAATATGTTTCATGTAGTGTTAGACAATTATATTAAGTATGACGCTCTGATTGGACGAGATATTTTGAGCCAGGGAGTCGGTGTGACAATAACATCAAAATCTCTTACTATGTTTAACGAAAAATCTATATTGTCCGTTGAAGTTTCCGAAAAGAATCCTGATCTGGCTAATGTTGACACTGATCTGCATGGACCTGATAGAGACCAATTGTTGTCAATACTACAAGAATATTCAGGGTCATTCATAAATGGAATTCCACGAAGCCGTGTGACTACGGGACAGTTAGATATTCGCTTGATCGATCAAAATAAGACGGTTCAAAGGCGCCCATATAGGTTGAGTGTAGAGGAAAAGGAAAAAGTTCGGAATTTAATTCAACAGCTGTTGGAATCAAACATTATTAGACCCAGTTCCTCCCCCTTAGCGAGCCCAATGTTACTTGTCCGAAAAAAAAATGGTACTGACCGCCTCTGCGTGGACTATAGAGAGCTAAATGCAAATACCGTTTCTGACAAGTACCCTTTGCCGCTTATTTCTGATCAAATAGCTAGGCTGAGTGGTGCTAGATTTTTCAGCTGTATAGACATGGCAAGCGGATTTCATCAGATCCCAGTTGACCCGAATTCAGTCGAGCGAACGGCATTTGTCACCCCAGAAGGCCAGTACGAATACTTGACTATGCCATTCGGGCTTAAAAATGCACCTTCCGTATTCCAAAGAGCTATTAATCGTGCCTTAGGTGATCTTATCCATTCGTATGCCATTGTTTATATGGATGACGTAATGATAATTGCACGGACAAAAGAAGAAGCTTTTGATAGATTGCGAATAATATTGAAAACACTTACACATGCTGGATTTTCTTTTAATATTACAAAATGTTCCTTTCTTAAGTCTTGTGTTGAATATTTGGGTTTCGAGGTTAAGGCAGGTGAGATTCGACCAAATCCCAGGAAAATTCGAGCCCTTTTGAATTTGCCACCCCCGCAGTCCGTCACTCAGCTGAGACAATTTATTGGGCTAGTCTCATATTTTCCACAATTTGTACCCAAGTTCTCACAACAGATGAAACCTCTTTACGCCCTTACTTCAAAGAGCAAGTCATTTTTGTGGGAATTGGAACATGAGCAGATACGGCAAAATGTAATATCTATTTTAACTAATGAACCCGTCCTTACTATATTCGACCCACAAGTTTCTATTGAACTCCACCCAGACGCGAGTTCGGTCGGCTACGGCGCTATTTTGCTGCACCGAATTGAACAGAAGCCTCGAGTTATCGAATATTTTAGCAAGATGACATCTTCAGCAGAATCACGTTACCATTCATATGAACTGGAGACACTTGCTGTCTGTGTCGAAAGACACATTAATCTGACAGAAATATCCGATAACTGGTGTTTGGCTGAACAGCAAAGAGACGAAGAAACTTCTTCTATCATCTCTAAATTGCGTAATGATGAATTGTCCGAGGATGTGGCCAAAACTTATGAAATACGGTCTGGAACTCTTTACCGAAAAATTCAAAGAAATGGCAAGACTCGATGTCTGCCCATAATCCCAAAGCAGTTTAGATGGTCCGCTGTCAATAACGTACACGAGTCAATTATGCATCTCGGGTGGGAGAAAACTCTTGAGAAAATGTACGAGTTCTATTGGTTCGATAAAATGTCTAAATATGTTCGCAAATTTGTTGACAACTGCATCACTTGTAGATTGTCAAAACCTCCGTCTGGCAAAATACAATCCGAACTCCATCCTATTCCTAAAATCGACATCCCATGGCATACGGTTCATGTGGATATTACAGGTAAACTTAGCGGAAAAAGCGACCAGAAGGAGTATATAATTGTGTTCATAGACGCATTTACCAAATTTGTCTATCTCTCTCATACTACGAAGTTAGACACTGATAGTTGCATTAAGGCAGTGAGGTCTGTCATATCATTATTCGGTGTCCCCTCCCGACTTATCTCTGATCAAGGTCGTAGTTTTGCTAGTTCAGCATTCCGTGATTTCTGCTCAGCACAGAAAATGGATTTACATCTAATTGCTACAGGTGCTAGTCGTGCCAATGGCCAAGTGGAGCGAGTCATGAGTACTCTAAAGTCCTTGCTGACTGCGGTTGAAACTGGCCCAGGATCTTGGCAGGATTCTTTATATGAGATTCAGCTGGCTCTTAATAGCACACCCAATAGAGTTACTAAAGTCAGTCCATTAGAGATACTTATTGGCAAAGAAGCAAGACCATTTGGTCTTACACCTGTTGTAAATGAGGAAAATATTGTCGATGTTGGCTTAGTTAGAGAAATGGCAAAACGTAACATGGAAAAGAATGCCAAAATTGATAAAGTTAGATTCGATAAAAATAAAGCTACTATTGTAAGACACAAGGTAGGAGACCATGTTTTGCTTAAAAATGAAGAGCGTCACCAGACCAAATTAGATCCTAAGTTTAAAGGTCCATTTGTAGTGGCCGAAGTATTACCAGGAGATCGATATAAACTCAAAGCATTAAAAAATAACCGAACTTATAAATATCCTCATGAATCTTTGCGATGTATGCCTGAGAAGGGGATTACCACAGTGTCTGAAGATGAAAGCGCAGAAGACGCCAGTGATCAAGCCATTGAGGGCTGTGATCCTGAGAATGACTAAAAATTTGTAAACCTCCGGACCTAGTCCAAACGCGGCTTTCTCCACATTGTGGTCGCGGGTGCCCGAGTTATGTGGTTCGCCATTTTGTTGCAGTTAAGTTTAAATTTGGTAACGGTTGGTGGTGTGAGTTAGTTGGCCGGCTTATAGATTGCGTCAACTGAGAGCCATGTATGTTGGCCGGATTGTCGAGTTGTAAGCTGTGTGCTAGTTTAACTAGAGATGGACTGGCCGGTTTGAAAAACTGTGCGCTAGTAGAAAAATGTATTGGAAATCAAGAACGTTAACGATTTATGTGTGAAAATAAAATTATGATTGATTGATTGAGAGCTGATGGTAATCCGGATCTCATGGCTTAAATGTAAAAAAAAAAAAAAAAAAAAAATGAAGTGTTAAATATCTGTATTGGTTTGATTTAAAGTAATAAAGAATGAAGAATAACTTTATATTAAAAAAAAAAAAAGAGAGTAAGCTTTTGAAAGATTTTGTTTAATTTTTGTGTAAAAAAAAGGGGGTTATAGTAAAATAATAAAGATGATCGATATTTAGGGATTGTAAGCACACGAGGACGTGTGATAGGTCAGGAAGGCCGTGTCGCAGATCATTTAAATTTAACGACATTTCTAGCAATTTCGTGTTTCTGCTTGGCACGCGCCATGCAGGCGCTTTTTCTATTCTTTTAATGCGCGGCAGACAACCGTTAGAGTTTCTGCCGAACGTAGTCTGGTCGCGGGTAGGATCGGGGGGAAGTAGATGTCTGTACGAAAAAGAGAAGCATAGCGGGAAATGCAAAGTGTGCATTGGTATTAGTGTATGCAGCATAGAATAACTCTACACATTACGTTGGTATTGCGTGTAGAGTAGAGAACTACGCACTTATACGATTTTTGTGTAAAGGACAGAGTGCAGTCAGTTTTCGATCATTGCGCATAACAGACATGCCTCGCTCACGCGCTAGAAAACGTTGCGCAGACAAAGACATAAGTAGGGAAGAGGAAGAAGGGCATCCTGATGACTCTTCGACATATATAACAATTTTTATACCCGCTACTCGAAGAGTATAAGGGTATTATAACTTTGTGCCAACCGAAAATGTTTGTAACAGGCGGAAGGAGAAATCTCCGACCCCATAAAGTAATATATATTCTGAATCAGCATGTCTGTCTGTCCGTCCGTATGAAAACCTAGATCTCAGCTATTATAAGAGCTAGAGCTACCAAATTTGGAGACAATATGTGTTAATTCTGCACGCAGATCAAGTTTATTTTGGATTTTTGCCACGCCTCCATCCGCCCCCATAAATCGAAAAAAAGTCGATTGTAGCTGCAAATATAGATCTACAGCAATAATATTTTATACATGTGATAAATAAGGAAGATATTCAAGAAATAGTATTGCCCTGTGGCCATGTGCTTATGTCGGTTTTTCCTAATGTTAGTACCCGAGTTCAACACCAGCAGCAGACAACTTTTTTTAATATGTGGCAACTTTTTTTTTTTTTTTTTGTAATTATGTGGCAACTTTTTTTTTTTTTTTTTAATTATGTGGCAACTTTTTTTTTAATTATGTGCACCGAAAATATTCATAGTGCAATTTTATCGGTTATTGCGTAAGAAATGCAGTGGTCGAGGTCCGGAGTTCAACTTCTGGGTGCCGCGGCGCCATATATTTATTTTTTTTGTCTCTTATATTTTTTATACCCTTGCAGAGGGTATATTAATTTTAGCCAGAAGTTTGCAACGCACCTTAGGAGACATCTCCGACCCTATAAAGTATATATATTCTGAATCAGCATCACCAGAGGAGTCGAAAAATGGATGTCCGTCTGTCCGTCCGTCCGTCCGTCCGTCCGTCTGTTGCAACGCAAACTAGTCTCTCAGTTTTTGAGCTATCTTCATGAAACTTGGCACACAAGCATCTTATTGATGTAGGCTGTAAATAAGTCGGAACGAGCCAGATCGGACCGATATATCGTATAGCTGTCATAGAAGCTATCGGCCGATTTTTGTTGTTTTTCAAGATATTGCAACAAGATTTGGCAAATCCTATTCTTATTACGTTTTTAATGTGCTGGCAAAATTGTATCAAAATCGGACCACTATAACATATAGCTGCCATAGGAACAATCGGCTGAAATCAGGGTTTTTGTATGCAAACCTGTTTTGTTTTTGGAAATACCGCACATTATCAATACTTTTTAATGTTATACAGTAACCCGCCCTTAGTTTTTCCATTTAAATATCTCAGACGTTTATATTCTATAGCTGTTATAGGAACAATCAGTCAGTCCGTCTGTCTGTTGCAACTCAAATTAGTCCCCCAGTTATTGAGCTATCTTCATGAAACTTGGCACACAAGCTTATTATTGCTGTAGGCTGTAAATAAGTCGGAACGAGCCAGATCGGACCGATATATCGTATAGCTGTCATAGAAGCTATCGGCCGATTTTTGTTGTTTTTCAAGATATTGCAACAAGATATGGCAAATCCTATTCTTATTACGTTCTTAATGTGCTGTCAAAATTGTATCAAAAATCGGACCAATTTAACATATAGCTTCCATAGGAACAATCGGCTGAAATCAGGGTTTTTGTATGCAAACCTGTTTTGTTTTTGGAAATACCGCACATTATCAATACTTTTTAATGTTATACAGTAACCCGCTCTTAGTTTTTCCATTTAAATATCTCAGACGTTTATATTCTATAGATGTTATAGGAACAATCAGTCAGTCCGTCTGTCTGTTGCAACGCAATTGCGTTATTGAGCTATCTTCATGAAACTTTGCTCACAAGCTTCTTATTTCTGCCCTCTTTAAATAAGTCGGAACGGGCCAGATCGGACTGATATATCGTATAGCTGTCATGGAGCCTATCGGCCGATTTTCGTTATATTTCAAGATATAGCTATCAGGCTTACCACATCCAAATCTAAGTGTGTCCCTAATAATAAAGTTCGAAATCGAACTTTTATAACTTATAACGATCAACGATCGGTCTAATGAAGGTTCATGTTGCAATTTTATGGAAACCTGAGTACTATTACATGTAGCTGTTAAACAAAAAATCATATAGCTGTCAAACGTATTTTTGAATAAGAACTTTCCAAATTTAGATTTTATGACCAACACATCCTTTACAACACAAAGACATTTCCTCATAACATTTTGTGTTAAGTATATAAGAAATTCAGGTATATAAAAAAGCATTAAAAAGGTAGAATTATTTTTTTTCGAAGCAGGTGTTTGATTCATAGCCTTAATCAGGTAAAAATCTTGACTTCCTGTACTGTTATAATTGTTCAATAAATACCACAGAAACCAGCAGCAATGCAAATATATTTTATATTTTGTATAACTGCAAGGGTATGAAACCTTCGGCAAGCCGAAGGTAGCCTTGCTTTCTTGTTTTATTTTATGGTGTGTTGCAAAATTCAAAATAAATTTTTAGTATATTTAAAGCCACTTAGAATCGAAAGAGACATTGAGCAGCAACACAAAAAACAAACGACAAATCTAATTAGATATGTTGAGATGTATTGTGAGGCAGCATATAAGTATGTATAATTTATAACTGCGAAGTAATAAAAATAATGGGCAACATCCAATAAGAATCGAGTGGAACTTGCATAGGCAAAACAAATTAGAGACAGAAAGAAATAAAAAGCAAGAACGCATTGTTCACATTTGGCACGTGTTTTTCAGAAGAATTGTAGCGGGTATATCACAGTCGAGTCAGCTCGACTATAGCCTTTCCGACTTTTTTTTTTTTTTTTTAATTATGTGGCAACTCTTTTTTTTTAATTATGTGCACCGAAAATATTCATAGTGCAATTTTATCGGTCATCGCGTAAGAAATGCAGTGGTCGAGTGGTGATGGTAGTCGACTGTTCAGCGAGAGGTCCTGAGTTCAACTCCTGGGTGCCGCGGCGACTTATATTTATTTTTTTTGTATCTTATATTTTTTTTATTTTATAGTGTGTTGCAAAATTCAAAATAAATTTTTAGTATATTTAAAGCCACTTAGAATCGAAAGAGACATTGAGCAGCAACACAAAATACAAACGACAAATCTAATTAGATATGTTGAGATGTATTGTGAGGCAGCATATATGTATGTATGTATAGGCATCTCTTTCACACATGCATAATTTATAACTGCAAAGTAATAAAAGCAAAGGGCAACATCCAATAAGAATCGAGTGCAACTTGATAGGCAAAACAAATTAGAGACGGAAAGAAATAAAAAGCAAGAACGCATTGTTCACATTTGGCACGTGTTTTTCCGAAGAATTGTAGCGGGTATATCACAGTCGAGTCAGCTCGACTGTAGCCTTTCCGACTTGTTTTTTTTTTTTTGCTTATCTATTCACAGTGCTTCTTATTTAGAGTGGCATATGTTATTATTATATGTGCAATATGTATTTTTTTTTGCATTTTACAGTGCTTCTTATTTAGAGCGGCATTTCTTAATATTATAGGCCTTATGTATACAATTTTTTTTTTAAATTTCATAGTCATGTAACACTTGCATTGCTTATTATATCGCACTCACAAGTTGAAGTATATGAAGGTCGTTAGGGACATCGTAGATTCGTCACTCCATAATTATGCTGCTTGAGCTCCTGGTGTTCGGCTGCGCCAGTTATGATAGAATCCGTGGGTCCTCCTTGTATAGTCCAGGTTAATTTGGCTTGTCACTTTTTACAATATACGTTCGATAATGAAATACACGTGTTTTTGCTTTGTGCTTTCGTACAAGACTGAGTACAATTTTATTTGGATATCTCTTACGTTAGGGAGCCCAAGCTCCAGTAGTGTTAGTATGTTTACAATTATGCTGACCAATTATTCTATATGTGTGTAGATGTGTATATGTGTGTGCATCTATGTGAAGCTCTTCCAAGAATGCAAAGTCCAGAGCATCCTGTTTACACCGTCAGCGTTTTCTACATTGTAGTCGACGTAATGTTGTTGCTGTTGTCCGTGAGTCGATGTCGTTGACATAAGTGGGATCTGGCCGACTTGGTGAAGGGGAAGGTGTTCTATAACTCTCACGACTGTTGTTGTTGTTATCGGTGGATCGATGTCGTTGCCCTTAACGGATTCTGGCCGGTTTTGGGGGAGGGGGAAGGTGCTGTGGTAACTCGCGCATGCAAAAGTGATTGCCTATTTTGCTAATTGCCTATCAGTGCATTCTCTCTTGCGCTAAAAATAGCACAAATCACACATTCGGGCGCTGCTTCGAGCGGTGTCGGCAGTTTGACAAAAACAAAAAGTACATTAGGTGAAGTGCGGTTTAACGGTGCTCTCTGCCCTTCGGGCATGACATCCAACTCACCCCGCGCAGAACTGCAAAAAAGGGGCAATAAAAACTTTGCTTATCAGTAAAACTGTTTTGTTTTTGCTCTATTTGTTAACATTTAAGTCTGCAAATTATTTGCAAAAATATTAAAACTTATTACAGAAACGTTGAATGAGAACAGTTTCGATGTTTCTCAGCTTATAAAGAAGCAAATTGATCATGAAAAAATGTTCTCAATAGCTGGAAAATTACCTAATAAGATTAGAGATGAGTGCCGATCAGAAATTCAACGCATCACATGTAATGAGATTCATAAAACTAGTCTCACCACAACAACAGTGACATTTACCAGTGCCAGTAGCAGCACTATTTACACAATGGCAAATGCCACAATAAATAAAATGCAAAGCCACTATCCCCCATCTCTAACCCAAAAAGAGTGAGCAGTAGCAAAGATCTGCACTTGGGCCCCACAATTAACCAAAAGGTAAGCTCTAGTAATAGGTTTGAATGAACTTCAATCTAAAGAAGTCAATAATGGCAGTAAATCCCAGGAAACATCTAACACTATCAATCAACTTAAAGGTCATAAAAAACCACCGCAAATTGTTGTTAATATTATTAAATGATTTATTATAAAAGAAAGGGCAAATTTGGATAACGTTGTCGTCAAAGTTAACCAAGGGGAAACAGTCAGACACTTTTTTTGTAAGTGTAATTGTAAGCTGTATGGATGAGATTGGTATGCAGTTTCACACTTACCAAATGCTGACAGAAAAGCACACAGAATTGTAGTAAGGGACTTACATCACAGCACATAAAATAAAGATATAACTGTAAAGATATATGGATATGCCTTCTATCCAGCATTTAGGCCATCACGTAATAGTAATAGCGTTGGCGGAGCAGCAGTGTTCGTTAGGACAACTCTTCGTCATTTTCCGCAAAAAATCATAGGGACACGCAGCATACAAATGTCAACAGTTTGGCGCCATTTACTGTCCTCCCAGTATCAGGATCGAAGAGATAAACTTTACCGGCACAATACGTTCTTGCGGCAAAAGGTATTTGATTGGTGGTTACTGGAACGCCCGACACTAGCTTTGGGGCGACACTCACAATTCACCCCGGGGGAGGGAGCTAGCAGAAGCCATCTCTGTCACTGGAGCTAAGATTCTTGCAACTGGTGTGCCAACGAGATATCCTTATGTACCCAGTTATACGCCTTCCTACATAGACATTGCAGTGCATCATGGAATACTGGATTCCCTAGCAAATATAACACAAAGTTGGGATCTGGACCCTGATCACTTTCCTTTGATCATCAACATTGACACAAATGGTACCCATGTTAATCCAAGTCCACGGCTAGACACCAAGCACACTTACCCGCTTGCCTTTAGCCAACAACTGGAGAGCTTAATTCCGTTGAATACTGCGCTAAATTCTGGTGAAGAAATTGAAATGGCTGTTGATCACCTTACAAAAGTATTTACAGGGCTGCGACCGCCTCTACGCTTCTTGTTCCTCTGTGGAATAGCCCTAACAAGAGAGGCCAGGCAGCTTCTGATACAGAAAGGAGACTCAGAAGGCGAGCAATCTGATCTCAAAACCCTTGGGACCGTATTTTATGGAACCAAATCCCTTAAAAGACAACCGTTTAGACAGGTTCCCATTAGATGTCCGGGAGGCGACCTTGCTAAAAATGAGGAAGAGCAGGCCAATTCTTTTGAAAATCCTTTGGAGACTAGGTTCATCCATTACCAATTCGCTACAATGGAGCAGCATCGAGAGACGCTTGAGAGCCTAGAGATACCCCTACCCTAATGTCCCTACCCATTAAACCTATCAAGGTTGAGGAAATTGCCGAAGTCATCAAATCACTGCAGATAAAGAAGACTCCTGGCATTACCGTAGAATGCAGTCTCTCGACTGGAGAATTACTAGAAGATAGTTGAAAAGATGTAACATGTCGTTCTATATTATATTGTCGACAGAAATCTTTGAAAAGGTTTGAATTATATTCAGCACCCTGATCGTGCACAATCTTCTTGGGTATACCATAGGTTACAATAAAGCGCCTAATAGTATCTACTACATTGACTACGTCTCTTGTAGGAATTGTGTACCCACAAGCGAATCTCGAAAATTGATCTATAATTGTAACGACATATTTTCCATTAATTGTATATAAATCAGTGTGGAGTATGTCTAAGGGCAATGTAGGTGTTTCCGTTAGTTGGAAGTTAACCTTAGGAGGGTGCCGATTATATTTTTATGTGTGACAAATATCACAATTTTTAATGGTGCGGGAAATTTTTGTTTTCATGTTCGGGAAGTAAAACTGTAAGTAAGTGGGCTACAGTTTCGTCAATACCTCTATGGTTGTTATTTATATGGTAGTTCTCTATTTGAAAGTCTTGGTCTTTTGCTTCTAATAGGTCCGTTAAAAAGTCAGTGCATCTTAAAACGTTATGTATCTTACTGTTTGCAAAGAATTTTGTATAGCTATCCTGAATCTTAAAAAAATGTCGTCGGGTGCGAAAACCGCGGTGGTTTTGTTGGGTTTTAAGTATTTCTTCAAAATTTGAGTTATATTTTCTTCGTTGAAAGATAGTTCGCAAATTGTATGTCTACTTTTTCGTTTAAATATGACTTCAGTTATACTTTCTAAAGGAAGACCATACTTAAATACCACCTGGTAGTTAAAGTCGTTTACAGGTTTATCCGAAATATATATGATGTCATCTAAATGTTCGAAAGCCGAGTGCATTGTGTCTCCACACGTTCCTGCTATTGAGTTATTATCATTCATGTTAACGTCGACCACTACTCTGCTTAATGCGTAAAGGCTGTTTTTGGAATATCCTTTGGATCCATCTGTATCTGATGGTAGCCACTAGCCTAGTCTAGTGTCGAAAAATATCTAGCTCCCCCTATTTTATCAATTACCTCGTTTATATTAGGTATGGGGTATCTTTAATGGTATTTTCATTTAATTTCCTGTAGTCAATCACTAATCTCCATTTTTGTTCTCCTATTTCAGATTTCTTCGGAACCAACCAAACAGGTGAGCTCCATGGTGAGGGACTTTCCCTGTTGCAAAATTCAAAATAAATTTTAGTATATTTAAAGCCACTTAGAATCGAAAGAGACATTGAGCAGCAACACAAAAAACAAACGACAAATCTAATTAGATATGTTGAGATGTATTGTGAGGCAGCATATATGTATGTATGTATAGGCATCTCTTTCACACATGCATAATTTATAACTGCAAAGTAATAAAAGCAAAGGGCAACATCCAATAAGAATCGAGTGCAACTTGATAGGCAAAACAAATTAGAGACGGAAAGAAATAAAAAGCAAGAACGCATTGTTCACATTTGGCACGTGTTTTTCCGAAGAATTGTAGCGGGTATATCACAGTCGCAATGTGCAATATGTATTTTTTTTTGCATTTTACAGTGCTTCTTATTTAGAGCGGCATTTCTTAATATTATAGGCCTTATGTATACAATTTTTTTTTAAATTTCATAGTCATGTAACACTTGCATTGCTTATTATATCGCACTCACAAGTTGAAGTATATGAAGGTCGTTAGGGACATCGTAGATTCGTCACTCCATAATTATGCTGCTTGAGCTCCTGGTGTTCGGCTGCGCCAGTTATGATAGAATCCGTGGGTCCTCCTTGTATAGTCCAGGTTAATTTGGCTTGTCACTTTTTACAATATACGTTCGATAATGAAATACACGTGTTTTTGCTTTGTGCTTTCGTACAAGACTGAGTACAATTTTATTTGGATATCTCTTACGTTAGGGAGCCCAAGCTCCAGTAGTGTTAGTATGTTTACAATTATGCTGACCAATTATTCTATATGTGTGTAGATGTGTATATGTGTGTGCATCTATGTGAAGCTCTTCCAAGAATGCGAAGTCCAGAGCATCCTGTTTACACCGTCAGCGTTTTCTACATTGTAGTCGACGTAATGTTGTTGCTGTTGTCCGTGAGTCGATGGCGTTGACATAAGTGGGATCTGGCCGACTTGGTGAAGGGGAAGGTGTTCTATAACTCTCACGACTGTTGTTGTTGTTATCGGTGGATCGATGTCGTTGCCCTTAACGGATTCTGGCCGGTTTTGGGGGAGGGGGAAGGTGCTGTGGTAACTCGCGCATGCAAAAGTGATTGCCTATTTTGCTAATTGCCTATCAGTGCATTCTCTCTTGCGCTAAAAATAGCACAAATCACACATTCGGGCGCTGCTTCGAGCGGTGTCGGCAGTTTGACAAAAACAAAAAGTACATTAGGTGAAGTGCGGTTTAACGGTGCTCTCTGCCCTTCGGGCATGACATCCAACTCACCCCGCGCAGAACTGCAAAAAGAGGGGCAATAAAAACTTTGCTTATTAGTAAAACTGTTTTGTTTTTGCTCTATTTGTTAACATTTAAGTCTGCAAATTATTTGCTAAATATTAAAACTTATTACAGAAACGTTGAATGAGAACAGTTTCGATGTTTCTCAGCTTATAAAGAAGCAAATTGATCATGAAAAAATGTTCTCAATAGCTGGAAAATTACCTAATAAGATTAGAGATGAGTGCCGATCAGAAATTCAACGCATCACATGTAATGAGATTCATAAAACTAGTCTCACCACAACAACAGTGACATTTACCAGTGCCAGTAGCAGCACTATTTACACAATGGCAAATGCCACAATAAATAAAATGCAAAGCCACTATCCCCCATCTCTAACCCAAAAAGAGTGAGCAGTAGCAAAGATCATAAAAAACCACCGCAAATTGTTGTTAATATTATTAAATGATTTATTATAAAAGAAAGGGCAAATTTGGATAACGTTGTCGTCAAAGTTAACCAAGGGGAAATATATAGTCAGAATATTTCCCAAAGACAGTGACACTTTTTTTGTAAGTGTAATTGTAAGCTGTATGGATGGGATTGGTATGCAGTTTCACACTTACCAAATGCTGACAGAAAAAGCACACAGAATTGTAGTAAGGGACTTACATCACAGCACATAAAATAAAGATATAACTGTAAAGATATATGGATATGCCTTCTATCCAGCATTTAGGCCATCACGTAATAGTAATAGCGTTGGCGGAGCAGCAGTGTTCGTTAGGACAACTCTTCGTCATTTTCCGCAAAAAATCATAGAGACACGCAGCATACAAATGTCAACAGTTTGGCGCCATTAACTGTCCTCCCAGTATCAGGATCGAAGAGATAAACTTTACCGGCACAATACGTTCTTGCGGCCAAAGGTATTTGATTGGTGGTTACTGGAACGCCCGACACTAGCTTTGGGGCGACACTCACAATTCACCCCGGGGGAGGGAGCTAGCAGAAGCCATTTCTGTCACTAGAGCTAAGATTCTTGCAACTGGTGTGCCAACGAGGTATCCTTATGTACCCAGTTATACGCCTTCCTACATAGACATTGCAGTGCATCATGGAATACTGGATTCCCTAGCAAATATAACACAAAGTTGGGATCTGGACCCTGATCACTTTCCTTTGATCATCAACATTGACACAAATGGTACCCATGTTAATCCAAGTCCACGGCTAGTCACCAAGCACACTTACCCGCTTGCCTTTAGCCAACAACTGGAGAGCTTAATTCCGTTGAATACTGCGCTAAATTCTGGTGAAGAAATTGAAATGGCTGTTGATCACCTTACAAAAGTATTTACAGGGCTGCGACCGCCTCTACGCTTCTTGTTCCTCTGTGGAATAGCCCTAACAAGAGAGGCCAGGCAGCTTCTGATACAGAAAGGAGACTCAGAAGGCGAGCAATCTGATCTCAAAACCCTTGGGACCGTATTTTATGGAACCAAATCCCTTAAAAGACAACCGTTTAGACAGGTTCCCATTAGATGTCCGGGAGGCGACCTTGCTAAAAATGAGGAAGAGCAGGCCAATTCTTTTGAAAATCCTTTGGAGACTAGGTTCATCCATTACCAATTCGCTACAATGGAGCAGCATCGAGAGACGCTTGAGAGCCTAGAGATACCCCTACCCTAATGTCCCTACCCATTAAACCTATCAAGGTTGAGGAAATTGCCGAAGTCATCAAATCACTGCAGATAAAGAAGACTCCTGGCATTACCGTAGAATGCAGTCTCTCGACTGGAGAATTACTAGAAGATAGTTGAAAAGATGTAACATGTCGTTCTATATTATATTGTCGACAGAAATCTTTGAAAAGGTTTGAATTATATTCAGCACCCTGATCGTGCACAATCTTCTTGGGTATACCATAGGTTACAATAAAGCGCCTAATAGTATCTACTACATTGACTACGTCTCTTGTAGGAATTGTGTACCCACAAGCGAATCTCGAAAATTGATCTATAATTGTAACGACATATTTTCCATTAATTGTATATAAATCAGTGTGGAGTATGTCTAAGGGCAATGTAGGTGTTTCCGTTAGTTGGAAGTTAGCCTTAGGAGAGTGCCGATTATATTTTTATGTGTGACAAATATCACAATTTTTAATGGTGCGGGAAATTTTTGTTTTCATGTTCGGGAAGTAAAACTGTAAGTAAGTGGGCTACAGTTTCGTCAATACCTCTATGGTTGTTATTTATATGGTAGTTCTCTATTTGAAAGTCTTGGTCTTTTGCTTCTAATAGGTCCGTTAAAAAGTCAGTGCATCTTAAAACGTTATGTATCTTACTGTTTGCAAAGAATTTTGTATAGCTATCCTGAATCTTAAAAAAATGTCGTCGGGTGCGAAAACCGCGGTGGTTTTGTTGGGTTTTAAGTATTTCTTCAAAATTTGAGTTATATTTTCTTCGTTGAAAGATAGTTCGCAAATTGTATGTCTACTTTTTCGTTTAAATATGACTTCAGTTATTCTTTCTAAAGGAAGACCATACTTAAATACCACCTGGTAGTTAAAGTCGTTTACAGGTTTTTCCTAAATATATATGTGGTCATCTAAATGTTCGAAAGCCGAGTGCATTGTGTCTCCACACGTTCCTGCTATTGAGTTATTATCATTCATGTTAACGTCGACCACTACTCTGCTTAATGCGTAAAGGCTGTTTTTGGAATATCCTTTGGATCCATCTGTATCTGATGGTAGCCACTAGCCTAGTCTAGTGTCGAAAAATATCTAGCTCCCCCTATTTTATCAATTACCTCGTTTATATTAGGTATGGGGTATCTTTAATGGTCTTTTCATTTAATTTCCTGTAGTCAATCACTAATCTCCATTTTTGTTCTCCTATTTCAGATTTCTTCGGAACCAACCAAACAGGTGAGCTCCATGGTGAGGGACTTTCCCTAATGATCTTTTGGGATAACATATTTTGGATTTCGTCACTTATTTCTTGTTGTTCCTGATAAAAATACCTAAAGTATACCTTTTATATACAGGGGTATATCGTCTGTAGTTTCTATTCTGTGCTTATTTGTATTTGAAATCGTCAATGTGTCAGATGGGTCATGGAAAAGGAACGGAAATTGAAAACATAGCTGTTTTAGAGACCTTATCTCTTCCTCTGAAAGATGTTCTGTGTTCATTCGTTTGTGAAAATGAGCATCGTTTTTCATATCGATCGGAGGATCTTCGTCACTCCAATGAAAATTCAATTCTATAAAATCATCTTGAATAAATTGAGTTGTGTCTAATGGTGTTTCTAAACAAATTGTCTGGTCTTGGTTGGAGTAGTTAGCTACTTCCATCCATGCATTGCCTTTGTCGGCTGTATACAACCCTTCGGGAATATAAACATCTTCCGCTACATAGTTGAGAAGGAATGGTCCCTGTTCGCAGTTAACTGGTATCTGGACCATTCTCCCCGAATTAGCTTCGATATTAAAAATATCAGTTGTTTTATTTTGCTCTATCTGGATAGGAATAGTTGCAGTTGATGTTTGTAAAATTAAGCTTTTGAGATTGATATTTGCTTTTATGGTAGACAAAATGTCAAGACCTATTAATCCATCAAAGTAATTATAAAATTTAAGTAACAACAACACAAATGTGCCTTTTGTGTTGAACTTAGAGAATGCTGGATAAGTGACCTTTTCTATGATTTGTATTTCATTCAATACTGTTTAATTACTGTTTTTGTAGTTAACGTCTCTCTTTGTGATGGTGAAACAAATTTAGGGTCGATAAAGGAGTTAGATGCTCCCGTATCAATTAGAAAGCGCAGTTTTCTGCCGATTGGCGAATTAATCAGAATGAAGGGTAAGGCTGATCCATGTTTATCTTTATAATTTTTTAAGTCTGTCCCCTGAGGCTGGTCTTTGGAAATTTTCAGTTTCCTCCAAATTGTGTTGAACTTAGAGAATGCTGGATAAGTGACCTTTTCTATGTTTTGTATTTCATTCAATACTGTTTAATTACTGTTTTTGTAGTTAACGTCTCTCTTTGTGATGGTGAAACAAATTTAGGGTCGATAAAGGAGTTAGATGCTCCCGTATCAATTAGAAAGCGCAGTTTTCTGCCGATTGGCGAATTAATCAGAATGAAGGGTAAGGCTGATCCATGTTTATCTTTATAATTTTTTAAGTCTGTCCCCTGAGGCTGGTCTTTGGAAATTTTCAGTTTCCTCCAAATTGTGAAGTGCCGGTTGCTCTGATGAAGCTTCCATATTGTTAAACCTACTTGTAATGGTTTGGCGTGAGAACTTATCAAATTGGCCGCCTCTATGTTGGCGAGAAGTCGCATGACAATGCACGTTTCAGGTCGAGAATGGTGTCGTACAGGTTTGATATAGAAAGTTTTCATAATAGATAATTCGTCTTTATTATCAAGGAGCTTCCTGGTCAAATTTATTTTAATGTCATCTCAATTCAATTCAATTCTAACCTGTCCCGTAACTCGCTAGCCTTGCCTTCTTTCTTGTTCGTTATTGCCCTTAAGAACATTTGTCCCCTTGGAGTTTCGTCTGTACCTCGAAACATTAATAAGATTTCCTCTACACTTTCTATAAATTTTTTAAGGGCATACGGATTACCATCATAAGTTGGAAGGTATTTAATAACGTCAGGGAGCCGTGCAGCCATTTCTGACGTCCTGGACCCCGACAGGCTAGGCGGAGTGGTGTTCATGGTTGATGTTGTGGGATCTACAGGGGCAGTTCCGGTTGCGTTTGTCGTATTGGAAGGTTTTTTAGTTGTCTGTCTAGTAGTTCTTGAGAACGCTGATTTCGTTTTGTCCTTCAATTGTCTTGACATTTAATAACGACTTACTTTTCTCTTACTTTTAGGCTTTTACTCTAATTTCTTAACTTTTAATGTTGTATGTATTGTTTGTGAGTAATTAATCTTTAATTCTTAACATTGTGTGTGTAGGTTACTTATAATTATCTTAATGGTAGAGTGTAGTGTATGGAGTTTTATGTACGTTGTGTGTGTTCAGGTTCAAAACCTGTAATTATAAGAAAATTAATATGTGTTTGTTTGGCATGTATTTCAACGGATATTATAATGCAATAGTAGTGTTACTAACGCTTTATGTGTTGTTCGTGTGTTTTTATTTTATATTGTTTTAATTGTTTACATTAATTCTTCCAGTGCATAACATAATAAACCTTCGTGATGAGCGAACAACCTTACATATCTGCAATAAAACAATTTTATTATATTTGACTCTGTGAAGGCAGTCAATCGCCACAGCGACTGAGAGGTTACAACACAGCTATCAAACGGCCGATAATCATTTCGCACAACACCAGTGTGAATATGTGTAACTAAAAGTGTTCGCGTCGAACTTGACAATACTCCCCCTCTCTGATTCAACCAATCTAACAGCTATTCGTTTTAGAGCTCCGTCACGTATCAGTGACCTGTTCGAACATACTTGTTCGCGTCCAACTTAACGGAAGCTCTCCCAACTACCTATACTCAATTTATCTATACGTGTTGTAAGCACTGGCTCTGTGATTTCGTCGCACAACAGCGAAATGTTCGGGGCCAACTTTAGAGAGCATTTGCACTTGACAATACACCACTACAACTTTCCACGTAATTTGAGTCGTTCGTGTATTTTTGTATGTATGTAATTTGGGTCTCTGCAGTGATTCTTATTTAGAGCGGCATCTGCTAATATTATATGTGCAATTGTATATAACAATTTTTATACCCGCTACTCGAAGAGTATAAGGGTATTATAACTTTGTGCCAACCGAAAATGTTTGTAACAGGCGGAAGGAGAAATCTCCGACCCCATAAAGTATATATATTCTGAATCAGCATGTCTGTCTGTCCGTCCGTATGAAAACCTAGATCTCAGCTATTATAAGAGCTAGAGCTACCAAATTTGGAGACAATATGTGTTAATTCTGCACGCAGATCAAGTTTATTTTGGATTTTTGCCACGCCTCCATCCGCCCCCATAAATCGAAAAAAAGTCGATTGTAGCTGCAAATATAGATCTACAGCAATAATTTTTTATACATGTGATAAATAAGGAAGATATTCAAGAAATAGTATTGCCCTGTGGCTATGTGCTTATGTCGGTTTTTCCAACTTTTTTTAATTATGTGGCAACTTTTTTTTTTAATTAAGTGCACCGAAAATATTCATAGTGCAATTTTATCGGTCATTGCGTAAGAAATGCAGTGGTCGAGGTCCGGAGTTCAACTCCTGGGTGCCGCGGCGCCATATATTTATTTTTTTTGTATCTTTTTTTTTTTTTATTTTATGGTGTGTTGCAAAATTCAAAATAAATTTTTAGTATATTTAAAGCCACTTAGAATCGAAAGAGACATTGAGCAGCAACACAAAACAAACGACAAATCTAATTAGATATGTTGAGATGTATTGTGAGGCAGCATATATGTATGTATGTATAGGCGTCTCTTTCACACATGCATAATTTATAACTGCAAAGTAATAAAAGCAAAGGGCAACATCCAATAGGAATCGAGTGGAACTTGCATAGGCAAAACAAATTAGAGACGGAAAGAAATAAAAAGCAAGAACGCATTGTTCACATTTGGCTCGTGTTTTTCCGAAGAATTGTAGCGGGTATATCACAGTCGCAATGTGCAATATGTATTTTTTTTTGCATTTTACAGTGCTTCTTATTTAGAGCGGCATTTCTTAATATTATAGGCCTTATGTATACAATTTTTTTTTTTAAATTTCATAGTCATGTAACACTTGCATTGCTTATTATATCGCACTCACAAGTTGAAGTATATGAAGGTCGTTAGGGACATCGTAGATTCGTCACTCCATAATTATGCTGCTTGAGCTCCTGGTGTTCGGCTGCGCCAGTTATGATAGAATCCGTGGGTCCTCCTTGTATAGTCCAGGTTAATTTGGCTTGTCACTTTTTACAATATACGTTCGATAATGAAATACACGTGTTTTTGCTTTGTGCTTTCGTACAAGACTGAGTACAATTTTATTTGGATATCTCTTACGTTAGGGAGCCCAAGCTCCAGTAGTGTTAGTATGTTTACAATTATGCTGACCAATTATTCTATATGTGTGTAGATGTGTATATGTGTGTGCATCTATGTGAAGCTCTTCCAAGAATGCGAAGTCAAGAGCATCCTGTTTACACCGTCAGCGTTTTCTACATTGTAGTCGACGTAATGTTGTTGCTGTTGTCCGTGAGTCGATGTCGTTGACATAAGTGGGATCTGGCCGACTTGGTGAAGGGGAAGGTGTTCTATAACTCTCACGACTGTTGTTGTTGTTATCGGTGGATCGATGTCGTTGCCCTTAACGGATTCTGGCCGGTTTTGGGGGAGGGGGAAGGTGCTGTGGTAACTCGCGCATGCAAAAGTGATTGCCTATTTTGCTAATTGCCTATCAGTGCATTCTCTCTTGCGCTAAAAATAGCACAAATCACACATTCGGGCGCTGCTTCGAGCGGTGTCGGCAGTTTGACAAAAACAAAAAGTACATTAGGTGAAGTGCGGTTTAACGGTGCTCTCTGCCCTTCGGGCATGACATCCAACTCACCCCGCGCAGAACTGCAAAAGAGGGGCAATAAAAACTTTGCTTATTAGTAAAACTGTTTTGTTTTTGCTCTATTTGTTAACATTTAAGTCTGCAAATTATTTGCTAAATATTAAAACTTATTACAGAAACGTTGAATGAGAACAGTTTCGATGTTTCTCAGCTTATAAAGAAGCAAATTGATCATGAAAAAATGTTCTCAATAGCTGGAAAATTACCTAATAAGATTAGAGATGAGTGCCGATCAGAAATTCAACGCATCACATGTAATGAGATTCATAAAACTAGTCTCACCACAACAACAGTGACATTTACCAGTGCCAGTAGCAGCACTATTTACACAATGGCAAAGGCCACAATAAATAAAATGCAAAGCCACTATCCCCCATCTCTAACCCAAAAAGAGTGAGCAGTAGCAAAGATCTGCACTTGGGCCCCACAATTAACCAAAAGGTAAGCTCTAGTAATAGGTTTGAATGAACTTCAATCTAAAGAAGTCAATAATGGCAGTAAATCCCAGGAAACATCTAACACTATCAATCAACTTAAAGGTCATAAAAAACCACCGCAAATTGTTGTTAATATTATTAAATGATTTATTATAAAAGAAAGGGCAAATTTGGATAACGTTGTCGTCAAAGTTAACCAAGGGGAAACAGTCAGAATATTTCCCAAAGACAGTGACACTTTTTTTGTAAGTGTAATTGTAAGCTGTATGGATGAGATTGGTATGCAGTTTCACACTTACCAAATGCTGACACAAAAAGCACACAGAATTGTAGTAAGGGACTTACATCACAGCACATAAAATAAAGATATAACTGTAAAGATATATGGATATGCCTTCTATCCAGCATTTAGGCCATCACGTAATAGTAATAGCGTTGGCGGAGCAGCAGTGTTCGTTAGGACAACTCTTCGTCATTTTCCGCAAAAAATCATAGAGACACGCAGCATACAAATGTCAACAGTTTGGCGCCATTTACTGTCCTCCCAGTATCAGGATCGAAGAGATAAACTTTACCGGCACAATACGTTCTTGCGGCCAAAGGTATTTGATTGGTGGTTACTGGAACGCCCGACACTAGCTTTGGGGCGACACTCACAATTCACCCCGGGGGAGGGAGCTAGCAGAAGCCATCTCTGTCACTGGAGCTAAGATTCTTGCAACTGGTGTGCCAACGAGGTATCCTTATGTACCCAGTTATACGCCTTCCTACATAGACATTGCAGTGCATCATGGAATACTGGATTCCCTAGCAAATATAACACAAAGTTGGGATCTGGACCCTGATCACTTTCCTTTGATCATCAACATTGACACAAATGGTACCCATGCTAATCCAAGTCCACGGCTAGTCACCAAGCACACTTACCCGCTTGCCTTTAGCCAACAACTGGAGAGCTTAATTCCGTTGAATACTGCGCTAAATTCTGGTGAAGAATTGAAATGGCTGTTGATCACCTTACAAAAGTATTTACAGGGCTGCGACCGCCTCTACGCTTCTTGTTCCTCTGTGGAAAAGCCCTAACAAGAGAGGCTAGGCAGCTTCTGATACAGAAAGGAGACTCAGAAGGCGAGCAATCTGATCTCAAAACCCTTGGGACCGTATTTTATGGAACCAAATCCCTTAAAAGACAACCGTTTAGACAGGTTCCCATTAGATGTCCGGGAGGCGACCTTGCTAAAAATGAGGAAGAGCAGGCCAATTCTTTTGAAAATCCTTTGGAGACTAGGTTCACCCATTACCAATTCGCTACAATGGAGCAGCATCGAGAGACGCTTGAGAGCCTAGAGATACCCCTACCCTAATGTCCCTACCCATTAAACCTATCAAGGTTGAGAAAATTGCCGAAGTCATCAAATCACTGCAGATAAAGAAGACTCCTGGCATTGACAATGTCTGTATGCCATGTTAAAAGCTCTACCTATCCGAGTAATTCTATACATAGCGCTAATATTTAACGCCATATATAGGGTGCTGTCCTTCCCAAAGCAGTGGCTGCAATTCTAAACTCATTGATCACACCTCACCCATACAATTTGACGGCGTAACTCTGGACCAACCTATGCAAGATGCAAGATGCTTACTTCCTGCCAGGCCTCTTAGAAGACTCAAAAGAAAGGGTTTTGTCAAAACAATAGGACAAATTTGAAGACCTCTCGATTCTTGAGATACAGTTGTAAGTCCTCCCGCGACAAATGTGAGGTTTGGTTATTTTATTTATTTGTTTAATTGCGCTGTTATGATCTTATTATTTTATTCAACACTTCAATAAAAAAAAAAACTTGTTTGTTTTTAAGATTTCGCTAGAGACACTTGATGGGATGCCGTGGAAATACCTTTTCATTTTATTTTTTTATACCCTTGCAGAGGGTATATTAATTTTAGCCAGAAGTTTGCAACGCACCTTAGGAGACACCTCCGACCCTATAAAGTATATATATTCTGAATCAGCATCACCAGAGGAGTCGAAAAATGGATGTCCGTCTGTCCGTCCGTCCGTCCGTCCGTCCGTCCGTCCGTCCGTCTGTTGCAACGCAAACTAGTCTCTCAGTTTTTGAGCTATCTTCATGAAACTTGGCATACAAGCTTCTTATTGCTGTAGGCTGTAAATAAGTCGGAACGAGCCAGATCGGACCGATATATCGTATAGCTGTCATAGAAGCTATCGGCCGATTTTTGTTGTTTTTCCAGATATTGCAACAAGATTTGGCAAATCCTATTCTTATTACGTTCTTAATGTGCTGTCAAAATTATATCAAAATCGGACCACTATAACATATAGCTGCCATAGGAACAATCGGCTGAAATCAGGGTTTTTGTATGCAAACCTGTTTTGTTTTTGGAAATACCGCACATTATTGAGTTATCTTCATGACACTTGGCACACAAGCTTATTATTGTTGTAGGCTGTAAATAAGTCGGAAAGAGCCAGATCGCACCGATATATCGTATAGCTGTCATAGAAGCTATCGGCCGATTTTTGTTGTTTTTCAAGATATTGCAACAAGATTTGGCAAATCCTATTCTTATTACGTTCTTAATGTGCTGTCAAAATTATATCAAAATCGGACCACTATAACATATAGCTGCCATAGGAACAATCGGCTGAAATCAGGGTTTTTGTATGCAAACCTGTTTTGTTTTTGGAAATACCGCACATTATTGAGTTATCTTCATGAAACTTGCCACACAAGCTTATTATTGATGTAGGCTGTAAATAAGTCGGAACGAGCCAGATCGGACCGATATATCGTATAGCTGTCATAGAAGCTATCGGCCGATTTTTGTTGTTTTTCAAGATATTGCAACAAGATTTGGCAAATCCTATTCTTATTACGTTCTTAATGTGCTGTCAAAATTGTATCAAAATCGAACCACTATAACATATAGCTGCCATAGGAACAATCGGCTGAAATCAGGGTTTTCGTATGCAAACCTGTTTTGTTTTTGGAAATACCGCACATTATCAATACTTTTTAATGTTATACAGTAACCCGCCCTTAGTTTTTCCATTTAAATATCTCAGACGTTTATATTCTATAGCTGTTATAGGAACAATCAGTCAGTCCGTCTGTCTGTTGCAACTCAAATTAGTCCCCCAGTTATTGAGCTATCTTCATGAAACTTGGCACCCAAGCTTATTATTGGTGTAGGCTGTAAATAAGTCGGAACGAGCCAGATCGGACCGATATATCGTATAGCTGTCATAGAAGCTATCGGCCGATTTTTGTTGTTTTTCAAGATATTGCAACAAGATTTGGCAAATCCTATTCTTATTACGTTCTTAATGTGCTGTCAAAATTATATCAAAATCGGACCACTATAACATATAGCTGCCATAGGAACAATCGGCTGAAATCAGGGTTTTTGTATGCAAATCTGTTTTGTTTTTGGAAATACCGCACATTATCAATACTTTTTAATGTTATACAGTAACCCGCCCTTAGTTTTTCCATTTAAATATCTGAGACGTTTATATTCTATAGCTGTTATAGGAACAATCAGTCAGTCCGTCTGTCTGTTGCAACTCAAATTAGTCCCCCAGTTATTGAGCTATCTTCATGAAACTTGGCACCCAAGCTTATTATTGGTGTAGGCTGTAAATAAGTCGGAACGAGCCAGATCGGACCGATATATCGTATAGCTGTCATAGAAGCTATCGGCCGATTTTTGTTGTTTTTCAAGATATTGCAACAAGATTTGGCAAATCCTATTCTTATTACGTTCTTAATGTGCTGTCAAAATTATATCAAAATCGGACCACTATAACATATAGCTGCCATAGGAACAATCGGCTGAAATCAGGGTTTTCGTATGCAAACCTGTTTTGTTTTTGGAAATACCGCACATTATCAATACTTTTTAATGTTATACAGTAACCCGCCCTTAGTTTTTCCATTTAAATATCTCAGACGTTTATATTCTATAGCTGTTATTGGAACACTCAGTCAGTCCGCGTGTCTGTTGCAACTCAAATTAGTCCCCCAGTTATTGAGCTATTTTCATGAAACTTTGCTCATAAGCTTCTTATTTCTGCCCTCTTTAAATAAGTCGGAATGGGCCAGATCGGACTGATATATCGTATAGCTGTCATGGAGCCTACGGCCGATTTTCGTTATATTTCAAGATATAGCTATCAGGCTTATCACATCCAAATCTAAGTGTGTCCCTAATAATAAAGTTTGAAATCGAACTTTTATAACTTATAACGATCAACGATCGGCCTAATGAAGGTTCATGTTGCAATTTTATGGAAACCTGAGTACTATTACATGTAGCTGTTAAACAAAAAATCCTGTAGCTGTTATTCAAACGCATTTTTGAATGAGAACTTTCCAAATTTATTTATATTTTATGACCAACAGATCCTTTACAACACAAAGACATTTCCTCATAACATTTTGTGTTAAGTATATAAGAAATCCAGGTATGTACAAAAGCATTAAAAGGTAGAATTATTTTTTTTCGAAGCAGGTGTTTGATTCATAGCCTTAATCATGTAAAAATCTTGACTTCCTGTACTGTTATAATTGTTCAATAAATACTACAGAAACCAGCAGCAATCCAAATATATTTTATTTTTTGTATAACTGCAAGGGTATGAAACCTTCGGCAAGCCGAAGGTAGCCTTGCTTTCTTGTTTATTATTAAGGTATACGGGGAACTCTGTCAACCCTTTGTGACCTTCATTTCTATTCATACAGCCCATTTGGGAGCGCCGGATAACTATCGCATAGTTAGCTATATCTGGTTTAATACAATTTTAACTAATTTTAACAAACAATCACAGATAAGCGTCAGCTTCAGCTTATCAGAGGAGATCGGGAAATGAGATCCCTCGGTTGCCTTCTTTTGAGCCTCCTTGGTGGGTGAGATCTCGTTAGAGCGCTAGCCAGTCGATTTCTCGAGTCCAGCCTGTCATGGTATCGATTCGAGTGCTGGTTTATCTCGTCAAATACTGTTGCGAGTTTCAAGTCTCTGTGCAGGGTAGTGTTTCGTACAAACCACTCGCAGCCGGTGATGAGTCTTGCGACCTTGTCCTGGATAACCTGGATCCTTTTAATTTGGCTGTCACATGCCAGGCCCCAGATTTGGCACCCGTATTTCCAGTTTGGTGCTATAATCTGTTTGTAAATTGTCAGTTTGTTGGAGAGTGACAATTTACTGCGCGAACAGAGTAGCCAGTAGTGCTTAGCCACCTTTGCACGTAGACGCGTTCTTATGGCAGTCACATGCTTGGCAAATGTGAGTCTGCGATCGAGAAGCACTCCAAGGTACTTTGCTGCATTCGGCTGTGGTACGGGGGCTCCCTCGATATAGACGGCCCGTGGCGTTCTCCGGTTAAGAGTATAGCAGACGTTGGTGGATTTACTGCTATTGATGCCGATGTTCCAACGCCCTTGCCCATTCCGAGAACCGATCTGCACAGTTCTGGATACCATCGGCTGCGTCGTGCTCGCACCGCGACCTGTAGGTGACGCACACGTCATCAGCAAATGAGGCCAACATAGATGTCCCGTATAGGCTGTCATCTGGCTGCGGCATGTCGTGGCTATAGAGGCAGTAGAGCAGGGGGCCGAGGACACTACCTTATGGAACTCCAGCTGCCACATTGTGCTCGATGGAAAGTGATGAGTGAGAGCACACAGCGAATCGCCTTCCTTCCCGTTACGATTTCAGCAACCCGAAATATGGAGCAGGTAGCGTCTGCTTGATTTTTGCTAGCAGCCCAATATGCCACACTCGATCAAACGCTTCTCGAATGTCCAAGAAGAGGCTGTTGCAATATTGCTTATTGTCGTAGGCAGTCAGAATTTGTTCGACGACCCGATGGAGCTGCTCTACAGTACAGTGGCCAGCACGCAAACTGAACTGGTGCTCAGGGGTAATCCCCTGGGCTTCCATGATCCTGACAATCCGAGCAGCGACCAGTCTCTCAAACACCTTCGAGATCGAAGGGAGGAGACTGATCGGCCGGTAGGAGGCGGGCTCCCTTTCCGGCTTGCCAGGTTTGTGGATCATAGAGATGACAGATGACGTCATGTCCTGAGGCTTTGTTGTTTTTCTGGCACGCAATAACATCGGCTATCTCGCAGGGTTCGAACGGCTTGATTTGCACATGCGCAGCGAATATCTCCGCTTGTCCCAAGTCGGACCTACACCACATCCCGTAAATCTTTGGTCTTTCCTCTTCAGCAGTTCAATACAGAATGATTTGTATTTTATTCAAAAGTTTCTTTTAAATGGTGTACATTTACTTAGTTGCTAAGTGCTGAGTCGTTTATTTGTCAAGCTAGGGTGTCAATCCTGCAATTCCCGAGTGCTGAGTTTTGTATGTCAATTATTCTGCTGCATGTGCATAGTCTTTTTCAGTCAGTGGCGGCGACTGAGGGGGTTCAACGTTTATGCCATGAACGTAGCTCGTGGTGGTTTCTGGGGAATTGCTGGACTGGTAACTCCTCCCCCCTTGTATGGAGAGATGGCCATAGAGATGGAATCTCTGGCTGAACGACTGATAGTGTAGGTAATGAGCTAATTATTCGGTTTTGATTTTTCTTCTTATTAATTATTATTATGTTTATTATTATGAAAGCTAACATTACAATATTCATATAGGTGAGTGTGTATTGTTATACCCTTGCAGAGGGTATATTAATTTTAGCCAGAAGTTTGCAACGCACTTTAGGAGACATCTCCGACCCTATAAAGTATATATATTCTGAATCAACAGATCAGAATCGACTCACCAGAGGAGTCGAAAAATGGATGTCCGTCTGTCCGTCCGTCCGTCCGTCCGTCCGTCCGTCTGTCTGTTGCAACGCAAATTAGTCCCCCAGTTATTGAGCTATCTTCATGAAACTTTGCTCACAAGCTTCTTATTTCTGCCCTCTTTAAATAAGTCGGAACGGGCCAGATCGGACTGATATATCGTATAGCTGTCATGGAGCCTATCGGCCGATTTTCGTTATATTTCAAGATATAGCTATCAGGCGTACCACATCCAAATCTAAGTGTGTCCCTAATAATAAAGTTCGAAATCTAACTTTTATAACTTATAACGATCAACGATCGGCCTAATGAAGGTTCATGTTGCAATTTTATGGAAATCTGAGTACTATTACATGAAGCTGTTAAACAAAAAATCATATAGCTGTCAAACGCATTTTTGAATGAGAACTTTCCAAATTTAGATTTTATGACCAACAGATCCTTTACAACACAAAGACATTTCCTCATAACATTTTGTGTTAAGTATATAAGAAATCCAGGTATATACAAAAGCATTAAATAGGTAGAATTATTTTTTTTCGAAGCAGGTGTTTGATTCATAGCCTTAATCAGGTAAAAATCTCGACTTCCTGTACTCTTATAATTGTTCAATAAATACCACAGAAACCAGCAGCAATCCAAATATATTTTATATTTTGTATAACTGCAAGGGTATGAAAACTTCGGCAAGCCGAAGGTAGCCTTGCTTTCTTGTTTTGTATTTGTTTCGTGTAGTTTTACAATTTGCTTTTGTAATTCTGTATTTGTTAAATGTATTTTGTGTAGATTAGGTGTAATATGTGTTTGATTTATTTTATTTTCTCCGTTTTCGTAAATTTTTAGTTTTAGGTGTTTTTCTATTATGTTTTCTTCGTTATTAAATGTTAATGATTTGATTCTGATTGTACAATTTTTATATATTATTAATATTGAGTTTCGCACTGTGGGTTGATTCCCGCAGGCCGATTCTATTTTGGTTTTATCAAGATTAAAGGCGAATATATATCCTTTTTCAGGTTCGAATATCTTTTCGTTTGATTCTTTTAATTATATGTTACATTCTGCCTTCTTTTCTACCAATCTGTCTTTTAAGCAATTATTATTGTCATTAATATATGGTTGCCTGCAGTAAAAGACTCTTCCTACTTCTAAACATTCTTCGTCGTATTGATAAGCTTTTTCCTTATTGTAAATTACGAACGGCTGACCTCTTATGAATTTTGTATCGTTCATGGGTAATGGAACCAATCTAGCAAAAGTAAAGTTTTCTTTTGCTAATACTGGTATCTTGATCTTAAATAGAATTTCTGTTTTGTTTGTTTCCTTTGTCATTTCCAATAATCTATATGTGCCTTCTATTGTGTCGACTCTAATACTTTGCGTGATCGAATATTTTTTCTGTCTGTTCTAGCTCTTGCTCCCCTAATATGAATCTGGGTATAGTTTTAAGTTTTGCCAATAGTATGCTCTCTGCTATATTATTTATGTAGTTTAATGCTATGTCTATATTATAATTAATTCTAATGGGTTTTTCGATGATATTTAGCTCTACATTCGCTTTCTCTCTCTCTCTTTGTAGATTGAGTTTTGTGCTTTTTTCAAATAGTTCTTGATTTCCGTCTGTTCTGTATTTATAAATTTCGTAATGTTTTCGATTTTTTCAAATAGGTTGTTGTTTACTATTATTTGTGTGTCAGTGGAATCTTTTAATTTCTGTTCATTATTTTCTAGGTTTTTTAATTAGTTAACTAATCTTTTCTGGTCTTCTGCATCCATATTTCCGAATATAGCCTTGACTACGGTGCCTAATCCGTCTATAAGTCTTCTTTTGCTTCTATTACTTAGTAACACTACCATTATTCTTTCGTTTACCAGTTGGAGTTTGTTCTCTAAGGTTTTCGGCGTAAACATCCCGCCCCCCTTGCAATACTATTGTAAAGATTGCGGGGGCCGAGATCTTCTTTGGGAAAGGGGCGCTGGCGGTTTAGGTCTTAAAGACCCCGGCTATTACCCAAACAAACAGAGTGTTCCGAGCCAATGGCAGCCCACCGTGGGATGGAACAAGCCATGTGAGGAGTACGTCTCCATAGATGTCGGCCCCCAGAACATTGGAGACTCTGCTTGGCACATGGCACCGATTGTCCGCCAGCGGAATGCCCGGATATCGGGTTTGGAGCTCCTTGCCGACGTTATGTGCCGGAATCCTGATCTGGACCTCCTCCATCTTCAGAGCGACTGTGATGGAAAACTCGGGCGATACCCTTGACCTGAACAAGGCTCGATAAAACCCATCTTCGTCGGAAAGACCAAAGACCCGTGCCAATGAGGTGGGCATGCGACTGTATGGGGTACAAGCGTCCAGCAGCACACGCACCTCGAAAGTTTTGCCAGCCACGTCAGGCTCACGATGGCAGTCGGCAGCATGCTGACTGACACCGAGGGTATTGTCGCCTGGGATTCTGAAGGTGGTAGAGGCGGTGTGGAGGGAGTGGTTTTCTGCGTCTCTGCTCGGTTGGTTGTTTGGAGGTGGAGAAGCGTATGATGGATGGTGGGGCTGTCGGACATTGGAGAGATTGGACTGGAGTTAAGGCAAGCTTCGACCTTGCAAAGGAGTGTGGACAGCTTCTCGAACGTATGCTTTAGTAAGGAAGTGGATTTGTAAACGAGCGTTTTGAAACTCTTTACTCCAGCTTCCTATAAGCCACCCATATGCGGCGCACTGGGGGGATCACGCCATTTCAAGATCTGCGTAGTCAGATCGGATTGAAGAACGGGTCCTGGATGTATGATATCGACAATGCTTTAGGAAAAAGTTCATATTTGAGCTCGACCGTGGTCCATATGGACCGAAGACGTTCAAGACGCACTCTGTGAGTGTGAAGTGAGGTTGTGGGAGCAGTTTGAACCCTAGATTCAAACTGTGTGAGCTTATCGGAGGCGTTGATGAACTCTTGGAGTGCCATTTTTCTTGCCTGGGCGAGTTGTTGGAGGACCGTGCACCGAAATTGTTGGCACCTGACTAGTCTTGGATGTGGCCGGACTTGATACTTTCCGTAGAGTAGCGGGAGAAGGTGCTCTGCCAAGAAGGGAACTTGGGAGAGAGCCTGAGCGTCTATGCTGAGTCGTGTGTACAATTAGGTGTTCCTTGGTGTCTTTACCGCTGTCAATTGGCATTACAGGCCTTCAGAAGGCGAGAGAGAACACAATTGATGCTGATGACGGAACCAGAAACGTGACTGCGAAATGTGCGGGAGCGTGGCGAGTTGGACGTTCTTGCTTTGACAATAAACAAAAAAGCGATAGGTCAAACAAAGCGATAGGAACTTTATCGAATCTATGGAGTGAGGAATATGTTGATAAATTACAAGGCAGCTCTGTTTGGAAAACGTTACAAAAATAATATAAATGTTGAAATTTATAAATATTGATATATTCTGTTGAGTAATAATAATTATGGAGATAATTATTATACTCAGCGTGGAATTCTGAGCAAAATTACGCAATGTAGTTTAGGAGTGTAGATCCTAAACTATATTGTGAAATATAAATCAATAATTATTTATTACTCGGATGTATTTGCTCAGTCGGAGGAAAATATATTCGATAATTTGTTTTTGCAATGTTGTAGCGCTTAAATGCAAATATCACAACACAGTGCACAGTGAAACGATAAATAACGAAAGTGACTGTTAAAGTCACGGAGATATTTTTATACCCGCTACTCGAAGAGTATAAGGGTATTATTACTTTGTTCCAACCGAAAATGTTTGTAACAGGCAGAAGGAGAAATCACCGACCCCATAAAGTATATATATTCTGAATCAGCATGAACAGCCAACTCGATATAGCCATGTCCGTCTGTCTGTCCGTATGAAAACCTAGATCTCAGCTATTATAAGAGCTAGAGCAACCAAATTTGGGGACATTATGTGTTAATTCTGCCCGCAGTTCAAGTTTATTTTGGATTTTTGCCACGCCTGCATCCGCCCCCTTGAATCGAAAAAAATCGATTGTAGCTGCAAATATAGCTCTACAGCAATCATTTTGTATACATGTGATAAAAACAACCATGCGGGTTTCAATAAGATCGGAAGATATTCAAGAAATAGTATTGCACTGTGGTCATGTACTTATGTCGGTTTTTCTTAATTTTAATTCCCGAGTTCAACTCCAGCAGCAGGCAACTTTTTTTTTTTATTATATGCGCCGAAAATATTCATATTGCAATTTTATCGGCCATTGTGTAAGAAGTGCAGTGGTCGAGTGGTGGGGGTAGTTGGGTGCCGCGGGGACTTATATTTATTTTTTTTGTATCTTATATTTTTTTATACCCTTGCAGAGGGTATATTAATTTTAGCCAGAAGTTTGCAACGCACCTTAGGAGACATCTCCGACCCTATAAAGTATATATATTCTGAATCAGCATCACCAGAGGAGTCGAAAAATGGATGTCCGTCTGTCCGTCCGTCCGTCCGTCCGTCCGTCCGTCTGTTGCAACGCAAACTAGTCTCTCAGTTTTTGAGCTATCTTCATGAAACTTGGCACACAAGCTTGTTATTGCTGTAGGCTGTAAATAAGTCGGAACGAGCCAGATCGGACCGATATATCGTATAGCTGTCATAGAAGCTATCGGCCGATTTTTGTTGTTTTTCAAGATATTGCAACAAGATTTGGCAAATCCTATTCTTATTACGTTCTTAATGTGCTGTCAAAATTGTATCAAAATCTGACCACTATAACATATAGCTTCCATAGGAACAATCGGCTGAAATCAGGGTTTTTGTATGCAAACCTGTTTGGTGTTTGGAAATACCGCACATTATCAATACTTTTTAATGTTATAAAGTAACCCGCTCTTAGTTTTTCCATTTGAATATCTCAGACGTTTATATTCTATAGCTGTTATAGGAACAATCAGTCAGTCCGTCTGTCTGTTGCAACTCAAATTAGTCTCTCAGTTATTGAGTTATCTTCATGAAACTTGGCACACAAGCTTATTATTGCTGTAGGCTGTAAACGAGCCAGATCGGACAGATATGGAACTATGAGTACTATTACATGTAGCTGTTAAACAAAAAATCATGTAGCTGTTATTCAAACGCATTTTTGAATGAGAAATTTCCAAATTTATTTATATTTTATGACCAACAGATCCTTTACAACACAAAGACATTTCCTCATAACATTTTGTGTTAAGTATATAAGAAATCCAGGTATATACAAAACCATTAAAAAGGTAGAATTATTTTTTTTCGAAGCAGGTGTTTGATTCATTGCCTTAATCAGGTCAAAATCTTGACTTCCTGTACTGTTATAATTGTTCAATAAATACCACAGAAACCAGCAGCAATCCAAATATATTTTATATTTTGTATAACTGCAAGGGTATGAAACCTTCGGCAAGCCGAAGGTAGCCTTGCTTTCTTGTTTTATTTTATAGTGTGTTGCAAAATTCAAAATAAATTTTTAGTATATTTAAAGCCACTTAGAATCGAAAGAGACATTGAGCAGCAACACAAAAAACAAACGACAAATCTAATTAGATATGTTGAGATGTATTGTGAGGCAGCATATATGTTTGTATGTATAGGCGTCTCTATCACACATGCATAATTTATAACTGCAAAGTAATAAAAGCAAAGGGCAACATCCAATAAGAATCGAGTGGAACTTGCATAGGCAAAACAAATTAGAGACGGAAAGAAATAAAAAGCAAGAACGCATTGTTCACATTTGGCACGTGTTTTTCCGAAGAATTGTAGCGGGTATATCACAGTCGAGTCAGCTCGACTGTAGCCTTTCCGACTTGTTTTTATAACATTTCGCGTTAAGGACCGAGAAATTTAATCGTGCAGCTACAAAACGGGAAAAAGCTAAACTGCAATTATTAATTTTATATTTTAAATAAACTAGATTTTAAATTTTCAAGGCGAGACAGCTCTTTTGTAAACCATGATGGCTTACTCGAGCATATCTGATAGAAATGCGGTACACAAATATCAAGGAAAGAGTCAATGGTCTTATAAAATATGATTACCGCTACTGAAATATCAGTAGTCGAGTAAAGCTAAGACCATGGAAGTTAAAAAGTTTAATAACACAAAGTCTGCTTTTCTAAAGCAGCGTATACGTTTACAAACTTTTTCATATTTAACAAAACATTTGTCTAGATCAAAAGCAGCTTCAAAAGTGGGATGATAAGAATCTTCTGGTAAAGAAAGTGGTTGAGTCCTTTTTAGAGACACCCTAGATGGATCAGGTACGAAGCATAAATCCAAGGATCTGTTTCTAAAGTTTTTGATATGAATGACCTGCGACAATGACATATCAAATAGACCGTCAAATAGGTTAAGCTGTCGAGAAGGCAATAAATAAGTCTCACCAACACTTGGTGTCCTGTCACATTCAGGAACATTAACGTCACCATTAACGTCACCAAGGACTATAAAATGATCCCTGTCTGATAACAGGTTGAAAACAGTCTTTATTACAGACAAGTGTTGGAAATAGATTGACAATTCCGATGACGGCGGAATATATGAACAGGTTATAAAACAGAAAAAACCGGGAAAGTTTAATTTTACATAAATAAATTCAATGCAATGTTGAGCTTCCGGTTGAAAAAGTTCCGATGATATGACGGAGTTTACTGCAATCAGAATTCCACTAGCCTGTAGGTTGTATACTTACATGGTACAACTTCGGTGCTTTAAATATCCGGTTTTAACCAAGTTTCAGTAAACACTAAAACATGGGAGGTAAAAGAAAGGCTGTTTATGAATAGATTAGATAATTTGCTACATAATCCTCTAAAATTTTGGTATGTAAGAAGAAAAGTAGCACTTAGTTTTTTGCGTTTTGTTTTTGAGTCGACGTTTCTGGGATTGGCAGTGAAAGAACAATCGGTTTCCGATTCTTTTTCTTCTTCGCCTCAAACTCTTTAACCATTACATGTTCTGGCCAAAATGTTGGAGAACATATAATGGCTAACAGTTCTGCCGGGACACTAATTTTAAAGGACGATATGTCCCTCTCATATGAGAATATACATTTTTCCACTTTAAACTCGACAGCTTGTATTTTGGCTTGAATATAAGCCAATACATCTTGAGATGTAAGATCAGGGGCAAGCCGGGAAACGAAAATTTGTTTCCTTAGTGGATCCAATCAATTTTATCAAAACAACATATCGGCATCCCTTGCCTTGCTCAAGCTCTTTGCAATTTACACTCTCGGACTTCATTTTCTTTGATTGAACAGTAACGCATCTCTTGCCACATCTCATTCTCTCTCTCATCCATTACTTAACCACTACTCTCTCTCTTCAAGTCACTATCATTTCACACTCTCAGTGTCTTACTGCACTCCTTGCAACGCTCTCACGCATCTCCCTGCGTCATGGTCCCTCTGGACCCACATAGCCCCCGCCACATGGTTACGGCGCAGATAACCATATGGTGTAGCTGTAGCCTAGTGAATGATTTAACAAGAGTATATGGTATCTACGAGTGCCTCAGTTGGCGATCTCTCGCTTTGGTCTGCTTCTACCTCAACAGGTATCGACCGTAACTTTTCGTGTGCGTACTTATACGTTCTTTTACTTGTCAAAGATCTCAACATATATCGGTCACCATCAAGCTTTTCCGTTATTGCAAATGGACCCCTAAACTTTGGATCTACCTTTGTTTCATGCCGTTCTTCATACTTGAGCGAGACATGGTCGCCTACATTGAATCGTACAATCATAGCTTTATTTTCATCAAATCTTTGCTTATCATATTCAGCATTTCTTTTTATGTTTTGCAAGGCCGTATCCCTAACAAATTATACATCAATCTTTTCCTCTTCTATCATTGGGATCATGCCCATTGGTCTAGCTTTTTTATCAATCAATAGTTCTAAAGGACTAATTTTTGTGACTCGATTAGCCGTGCAATTCATAGCCAACTGAACTTCCTTTAAAGCTTCCTGCCATGATCTCTTACTCGTCTCAACAGCGGTTAACATAGCCTTCAAAGTACTCATTACGCGCTCAACCTGGTCATTTGAGCGGCTAGCTCCCGTTGTAATTAAATGTAAATCAATTTTTTGAAATGAAAAGAACTGTTTAAAATCATTACTAATAAGACTGCGGCCCTCATCAGCTCTTAAGCGACTTGCCTCAATGCAGTTGTTAGTGTCAAGGCTTAATGCGTGATGCAAATGAACATATTTAGTGAAAGCGTCTATTTGAACTATCACGTATTCTTTGATGTCATTTTTACCACTTAATTTGCCACTGATGTCTATATGCACTGTATGCCGAGGTATGGAGACTTTAGGCATGGAGTGCAATTCTATTTGGGGTTTGCCCGATGTTGACTTGGACAATTTGTATGGGATGCAATTCTCTAAAAACTTTCTCACATATTTGGATATATTTTGAAACCAATACTGCGTGTATACCTTATCCAAGGTCTTTTCCCAGCCCAAATGCATTATAGCTTCGTGGACATGGTTTATTATGGACCACTTGAATGCGCGTGGGATTACTGGCAGGCACCTATTTCGGCCATTTCTCTGTATTTTCCTATGCAACATGCCCGACCTTAGTTCGTATGTCTTTGCTAGTTCGTGTTGCAGTTCGTTATTTTGCAGTCTTGACACCAGTTCAGAAATTTCTTCATCTCTACGCTGGGAGATAGAGATTCAGCACCCGAATCAAAAAAGTATGGAACTGGTTCACCCATTTGGTACAAATTCCCTCTTGGATCGACAACGGCGCACATATCCAATCGTTTCTCAGCCTGGCTTGACGATATTGTACATCTTGTTGCGATATGCCCGAGCTGTCCACACTTGTACCACTTTATGGTTGACAGGTCCCTCTTTGGAGTAGAGTTGCTGTGTGTAAGATCGCACTCTACGATCTTATGGAGCACTAGCACGGTCTGGTGACTTTTGGTTATTGCGTTTACTAAAAGCAAAGGCATGCAGTTGTTGTTCCAATTCGCTTCGTGTCTGGATATTTGTTGTGAATAATATACGCTGCAGTCGGTGGTCTATTTGAGCTACATGTGCCAGCACGACTGATACAGCAATTTCTTCATTGCTCATTTCTTTCCACTTCGAGAGCAATGCCGTTACTTGTCTGCGGCATACTCAGACAAACACTCATTCGCTCTTGGCCAACTGTTATACATGTTTAACAAGATGGCTGCCGGCGTTTCTACACTATCTAATCGTTGTGTAAACAACTTCTGAATTTTAGCCACTTTATTCCACCGTAGCACAATCAGGGATAACCATTGGGATGCTCCTCCTTCTAATGAGTTGCTTAGTGCCATAACCTTCCCTCCAACATATTTTCTGCCATAATTATGTCGACTGTTTTAAGCCATGCAGCTGCATCTGCATTTGCAGTGTCTGGGTTAAACTTCGGTAGCGTCACTTTGCTAATTAGCTCCATGAAATTTTTGCTTTGAGATTCCAATAATGCACGCCAATGATCGCTCGCGAGTTCTTGGGAATAGGCCGATCCCACTTCTGATAACGGAGATGCAGCACGCATCTTTTATTCCTCTTCAGCGTCCATGTTATAAAGCACAGCAAGTCGCCTGCTTGTTCGTTCTCACCAACTAACTACTTCTGCGTCGCTTCTCTCTATGCTTTTCTTCTATTGCTCAACTTCACTCAATTATTTCATCATCCTTTCTTAGTTTCCACGAAACTGTACATAACAACTACAGGCGCCATGCTCATTTGAATATACACACAAATGATGCTTTTTTTCAATAACAGAACGCTCGCTGTTTGTTCTTCACATAACATAATATTAACATTCAAAAATAATACGTTATTTTATTATTATTTTGGAATTTATGTTATGTTCGTGAATACGGGGATATGGTACTTGGCCTTACACTAGTTTGCTGCTGTGATGATCGACGATTGATTTCAAACAAGTAAAACACATATCATGTTTCCCGAACACAGCATATTTAAGTTTAGTTAGGTGTAGATTTTTTTTGTATAAGCGTTTTGTATGTTTGTTAAGGCGGTTTTTGTAGTAGAACTTTTGTTGTAACTTTTTTAAGATTTTTAGACATTTTGCACTTTTTATTTTGTTATTCTTACTCTTTTTTCACAACTACTTACAGCAAAATTAATAATAGGTTTAGTAATGTATTTTCTATTCCAGTTTGCCGGCAGCGCCAGTTACCTCCGGGGAGACAGCGGTAGGTATTATTACAGTTGTGGGTGGATCGTGGTTGACTGGGGCATTGCTTTTGTTGTCGTCACTGTGAAGTTTTTCGAGAAAAGAAACTTGCGGATGTGTTCGATGTTGGAAATCAACTGACTACCGTCTGTATTCTTTTGACTTAAATAAGCTAACATGAATATGTACATATATACAATGTTGTGATTTTTAGAAATAAAGTACTTGATACAGCAGAAAGTGTTTGTATGTATGTATGTAAATGCATGTGTGCCCTGTCTGCGAGAAAAGAATGTGGTGTCAGCTTTTTGGACGGATGTCGGCGGCTGACCGGCCGCTGATGTTTTTTGTCGCAACATTATCAACATTATTAACATTATCTGGTATGAGGCCGCTGATGTTTATGTTGCAACTTTGTCCGTTGGTATAACCAAGCTTCCCGGTTCAATGTCTTCTATGTGTGTGAGCGTGGTGGCTTAGGGGGAGGAGTGGTTTTTGGTACCGATGGGTCGGTAACTCACGCCAATCACTTGCTATGGCAATTTGCAGGATCAATTTTAATTTCAGAATCAGATTTCGGTAAAAATACATGACACATGACCAGATCAGGATTTTATCTGATTTGGGGAAAATTTAAAATATCCAGATGTGATAGTAGAATTTCGATTCCCAGATTCAGATTCAGCGACCCAAAATCAAAGACTTTTATGTAATAGAACCCCTCCCTCCGGGATAAATGGAATTTGCAGCTCGGTATAGGTTTCTCCGCTCATTCCAATATGGCTGCCTCTTTTATTCTCTTTTGTATCTCTCTTCTAAACACTTTTGTTTGGGATATTTTGATTCTCTCTTATTTGATTCTGCTTTCGTCTTTGCTCTTATGCCTTGCTTTGCAGCGTTGCCTATTTTCAATAGCTAGCCAGTATGTCAATTTGGGCAACTCACTTGATTTTTGATTTTGGCTGCGAGCCATGGCCTGGCACTTGCAATTTGCTAGGCAGAATGCGCATTCAAGGCACATTCAGTGCAAAATATGCATAAGGGTATTATAGCCGCCGAATTATTTGCACTCTTTTGCTCTTTTGCACTTCTCATGCAAGGCAATGCTGAGGCAACGCCAAGTGAACCATCAGGAGCCCAGCAGAAAAGGGAAGTTTCTCTACGTTCTAGCGCTGAACGAAGCAAAAGTACCAAGCAAAGCAAAGCAAGTCAATTCAAGGCCAACCGAATCAGCATTGAAGCAGCAGAGCAGACGCACTAGATGTAAGCAAATTCACCAGATGCACACAATAAAAAGCGAGAGAGCAATAGTATTTTCACTCACGCAGCAGCAAGTCGAACAACTGATTTGACACTTGCAAACACATGCAGATTGTTGTGTGCGCCTGCTACACAGTTGTTCGCTGGGCCCATGCTTATTATCTTAGTTAGTTGTTGAAGTTAGAAATATTGTTAACTTTTTTCAAGAATACTCTCTTTATACTCTAAAAATGTTATAAAATTAAATTATTTATATATTGGAGTCTATAAATGTAAAAAGTTACTGATACAAAGGGAGTTATCTATCTATCTAACTTGTCTGTGATATACCCGCTACAATTCTTCGGAAAAACACGAGCCAAATGTGAACAATGCGTTCTTGCTTTTTATTTCTTTCCGTCTCTAATTTGTTTTGCCTATGCAAGTTCCACTCGATTCCTATTGGATGTTGCCCTTTGCTTTTATTACTTTGCAGTTATAAATTATGCATGTGTGAAAGAGACGCCTATACATACATACATATATGCTGCCTCACAATACATCTCAACATATCTAATTAGATTTATCGTTTGTTTTTTGTGTTGCTGCTCAATGTCTCTTTCGATTCTAAGTGGCTTTAAATATACTAAAAATTTATTTTGAATTTTGCAATACACTATAAAATAAAACAAGAAAGCAAGGCTACCTTCGACTTGCCGAAGGTTTCATACCCTTGCAGTTATGAAAAATATAAAATATATTTGGATTGCTGCTGGTTTCTGTGGTATTTATTGAACAATTATAACAGTACATGAAGTCAAGATTTTTACCTGATTAAGGCTATGAATCAAACACCTGCTTCGAAAAAAAATAATTCTACCTTTTTAATGATTTTGTATATACCTGGATTTCTTATATACTTAACACAAAATGTTATGAGGAAATGTCTTTGTGTTGTAAAGGATCTGTTGGTCATAAAATCTAAATTTGGAAAGTTCTCATTCAAAAATGCGTTTGACAGCTATATGATTTTCTGTTTAACAGCTTCATGTAATAGTACTCAGATTTCCATAAAATTGCAACATGAACCTTCATTAGGCCGATCGTTGATCGTTATAAGTTATAAAAGTTCGATTTCGAACTTTATTATTAGGGACACACTTAGATTTGGATGTGGTACGCCTGATAGCTATATCTTGAAATATAACGAAAATCGGCCGATAGGCTCCATGACAGTATACGATATATCAGTCCGATCTGGCCCATTCCGACTTATTTAAAGAGGGCAGGAATAAGAAGCTTGTGAGCAAAGTTTCATGAAGATAGCTCAATAACTGGGGGACTAATTTGCGTTGCAACAGACAGACGGACTGACTGATTGTTCCTATAACAGCTATAGAATATAAACGTCTGAGATATTCAAATGGAAAAACTAAGGGCGGGTTACTTTATAACATTAAAAAGTATTGATAATGTGCGGTATTTCCAAAAACAAAAAAGGTTTGCATACAAAAACCCTGATTTTAGCCGATTGTTCCTATGGCAGCTATATGTTATAGGGGTCCGATTTTGATATAATATTGACAGCACATTAAGAAAGTAAGAAGAATAAGATTTGCCAAATCTTGTTGCAATATCTTGAAAAACAACAAAAATCGGCCGATAGCTTCTATGACAGCTATACGATATATCGGTCCGATCTGGCTCGTTCCGATTTATTTACAGCCTACAGCAATAAGAAGCTTGTGTGCCAAGTTTCATGAAGATAGCTCAAAAACTGAGAGACTAGTTTGCGTTGCAACAGACGGACGGACGGACGGACGGACAGACGGACATCCATATTTCGACTCCTCTGGTGATGCTGTTTCAGAATATATATACTTTATAGGGTCGGAGATGTCTCCTAAGGTGCGTTGCAAACTTCTGGCAAAAATTAATATACCCTCTGCAATCCTCTGCATACCCTCTGTATAAAAAAAGTTGCCACATAATTAAAAAAAAAATAAAAGTTGCCACATAATTTAAAAAAAGTTGTCTGCTGCTGAGGTTGAACTCGGGTACTAATATTAGGAACAACCGACATAAGCACATGGCCACAGGGTAATACATATTTCTTGAATATCTTCCTTATTTATCTGCCGATCTTATTGAAACTTTCGCAACACCCCCCCATGGTGGTTTGGTTTTATCACATGGATAAATTCTGTAAAATATTTTTTTAGGTAATAATCGTTTTTTCTATTTATGGGGGCAGATGGAGGCGTGGCAAAAATCCAAAATAAACTTCATCTGCGTGCAGAATTAACACATATTGTCTCCCAATTTGGTAGCTCTAGCTCTTATAATAGCTGAGATCTAGGTTTTCACACGGACGGACAGACAGACAGACGGACAGACGGACATGGCTATATCGACTCGGCTGTTCATGCTGATTCAGAATATATATACTTTATGGGGTCGGAGATTTCTCCTTCTGCCTGTTACAAACATTTTCGGTTGGCACTAAGTTATAATACCCTTATACTCTTCGAGTAGCGGGTATAAAAAATTTAAGTACATGAAGTTGAACTGACAAAAAATACCCTCTACATATGTTTTATATAAATAATAAGCAGTTGCTTGAAGTCTCCGAAAGGGCATTTGAATGTATCATCAATTAAAAAAATTTGATTCTGCTCGTTAATATGTTCTTGCATCAAAGTTATGACCTTATCCGACAAAAATATGGAATAAGCAACTAACCTTGATGTGTATAGTTAAAAAAAAAAGCATACGGGGTACCGCCATTGGTCATGCCAAAACGACTTATGTTGGCGATTTGAATAAAAACGTTTGCATCTTTGACTGTATCAAAGATTCTATCTCCACTTGTCCTTCTGTTTTCCTATTGATAGAACAAAACAAAAAATTAAAATACTTATTTTGTGTTCTTGTGTTAATATATGCATATGTACATGCAAATTAATCAAACCGTTTCTAAGAGTTTGAAAAAAATATATTTTATTTGCGGAGTACGACTTCGTTTCTTGTGAGTACAAAATTAAGACTAAAGTTACAATATCGTTCTGAGGCCAAAAGTAGCCTTTGAAGAAAGCTTAGAGCTCGTAATGCCGTTTGGACCAAGGAGGATTTGTTTACAAATAACCATTGGGTGTTTTGCGCGCTATGCTATTATTCTCAAGAAGAGTTTGTTTACAAATAAACATTGAGTGTTTTGCGCGCTAGGCTTTCTAGGCTGCGTGGGTGCTTTATTAATTCGAAGAAGAGTCACTCGTGATTCAATGGAAATTGTTTAAAATAGCGAAATATGAGGAGCTGAGAATGAATTGTCAAGAGTCCGAAAAGACTATGAAAAGTTGTTTACAATTTACATAAGGAACGCTGAGTATCTGAGGGTGATAACTCCCCCCTTTCTTAAAATGAATCGTCCCCGATTCTAAAGGGTTTCTGATAATTGGTCCACTTTATCGCTTAATGATTTTAAAGTGTCAGGGTCAACTTCTGATTTTTTAATAGTGTTACGTTTAGTAACTAGAGAATATTTAGCTTTTATGAAGTTAAAGATGTTCAAAAATAAATTGGGGAAAAGGTACTTCAGAAGCTTTGACATACAAAATACAAGCATGATTAAAACTATTACAAATGTTATTTCAAAATGATTATGCTTAAGTGGTATAATAATTTGTGATAATATATTTGTATTTTGAAATTTAAGTTCGGAATTGTTACTTTGTAAATATTCTGTTATCAGGTAATTTTTAAATCTATTGTTTTCGATATAGTTTAACAGTTTTTGTTTATTATTGGTATAAGTTATATTATTGATATCAACGATGATTTCAAAAGTAACTACATAAATGCCTGTAACAAATGTGTGGTTGATATAGTTTGAACCGGATACTAGAATAGCACCGTCTGTAATAATTTCTACAGGTTTGTTTCTTTCTTTGATTTTCTTGCAAACTGCATATTTATTATTAAGCATATCTACAAAGCAATTGTCTTTTTCTTGAATTTGACCAAAATTATTGTATAATTCTTTTTTGAAAGTTTTTATTGGGTAATAAGTTTCGTTGCATTTAGCGACTTTGTCATCGATAATTAATTTACCGTTTGCTTGAGATATGGCTTTTGCGTGAAAAAACTTACAACTATGTTTTACAATGGGATATTTTATGTAATATATAATTAAACCTTTGTGTGATATAATTGAAAAAAAAGAAACGTTCATTAGGTCTATTATAGTTATGTTATATTTTTCGTGAGTAAATATATCTGCCACATCGTGGTTGTTTAGAATTTTTGAATATAAAATGTTAGCTTTAGAAAATGATATTGCGTCTCGCAGATTTTGTAAGTCGAATGGCAATAATTTTAATCTCTGTTTTTTAAAATTGTGGAATTCAATTATACATTTATATTGTCAGACCAGCATGAAATAAATAGGCACTTTGATGTTTTCTTTTTGTGTCACTTTATTGTAAGAACTGCACACGCTCGCTTTCATAAACCGACTGACGACGCGTAGATCATGAGTACATACGCAGAGCCACATACCACAAAGCTACAAAAGACAGAATGAAGATAAGCTACAATAAGCAATTCATCTTCTCTCTATCCTACTCTCTGCTATGCATGAGTATATGTAAGCTATGTGACTTTTGCATACATACATACTTTCCAACACGCCACCTCAAAAGTTACATTGCTGTACTTTTATTACTAACTAGACTGTGCATGTCCTTCTGGGGAATAATTTTGATCCAGCATTTGCTGCGAGGAATTGGGGAAACCCAGTAAAACCCAATCAGATCAATCGAACATATTATTTACATTAATTCAGTTTTGCAAACAATTTTAACTAAAAATTAACATTACTTCATCTTTGTAAGGAATTCAAAATTATAAAATAAACAGTTTTATCTATTAAATTAAATTAAATATTACTTTGTTTCACGAGCCCCAGTTCAGTCTGGTTCCTCTGTAGTTTAATTCAAGAATATTATGTTTTAATTCATTCTGAGAGTCCAAGTCCACTTCTCAATGTAATGAATCTTGCAGATGGTAACGGCTTAGTAAGTATATCAGCAAGTTGTAAATCTGTAGAAATATACTTAACAAAAATAAGTTTACTTTCAACTTGTTCCCTTGTAAAATGATATTTAATGTCTATGTGCTTAGTTCTCTTGTGGCAAGTTGGGTTATTTGCAATACTAATACAACCTTGATTATCTTCATAGATATCAATTGGACTTTTTAATTCTAGTTTAATTTCAACCAATAAAGACTTGAGCCATAAGACTTCTCTAACACCTTCAAATAAGGCCATGTACTCTGCTTCGGTGGATGAAGCTGCAACAGATTTTTGTTTCATTGTACTCCATGAAATTAAACAACTTTCAAACATTTTAAATAAATATCCAGTAGTACTTCTTCTGTCTGTCTCATTTCCTGCCCAATCAGAATCAACATATCCAATAAGAATATTACTAAATTGTACATTTTTCTCAAACTTCAATCTCAAATCAACAGTTCCTTTTAAATACCTTAAAACTCTTTTAAGACATAGCCATAATTCCTTGTTATTGTTATTCGCATATCGACTTAAAATACTTATTGAAGTACTTAAGTCTGGGCGAGTACATAACATGATGTACATCAAACAACCAATCAAGTTTCTACATGGTGCCTCATATGATTCTTCAGATTGTAGAGCCTCATAGTTTAGTTTGCTTGGGAGAGGTGTACTAACTGCCTTGCAGTCTTCCATATTAAACTTTCTTAACACATTCTTTATATATGCAGATTGACTGAGACATATCTGACTTCTATTTCTATCAATTTTAATTCCGATAAAATATCGAACTTCTTTTAAGTCAGTCATTTTAAATTTATTTAGAAGGTATGATTTGAATTTAGACATTGTTTCGGATTTACTAGTGGCAATTATTACATCGTCCACATATAATAAAATATAGATATTATCTAAGAAATTTCCTTTATCTAATATATAGATACAACGATCAACTTTTAGATTTTCAAATCCAACATCTTTAAGCACATTTTCAAAAACTTCAAACCAGCATCTTGCAGCTTGTTTAAGGCCATAAATAGCTTTATTAAGCTTGCATACTACATTCTCATCGCAGTATGGCAACCCTTTTGGAACCTTCATGTAGATTTCATCTTTCAGTGTTCCATTTAAGAATGCTGTTTTCACATCCATATGATGGACTTGTAAATTATATTGGTTTGAAAAGGCTAACAAAAAACGAAAACTGGTGATTCGTGCAACTGGTGCAAATGTCTCATCATAATCAGTCATATATTCTTGTGTAAAGCCTCGGGCTACTAGCCTTGCTTTATACTTTACTAAGTTTCCAAACTCATCTTGTTTAATACTAAACACCCATTTACAATCTACTATGTTTTTATTATTAGGCTTCTGCACCAAACTCCATGTTTTATTTTCTGAATGTGAATCAAGTTCATCTTGTATGGCTTTTTCCCAAAAAGATCTGTCATCACGAAATTCAATTTCGTCAAATGTACTGGGAATATCATTTAAACAGACTTGAGTATTCATTAGACATTTTTCTAAAAATCTATACGATAGTTTAGGTTTATCTTTATTTCTTTCACTGCGTCTGATTTCTTGTTCACTTTTGTTATCTTTTATTTCATCACCAGTTTCTATAACTGGATCGGCATTCTTTAGACATGTGGAATTTTCACTATGTTGTACATTCGTCCTTGAATCAACAGATTCATCATTTTCCACCATTGGAAAATCTGACTCTTCATTTTCTTTATTTAAAGAATCATCAACACTTTCAAGTTGAACCTCCGAGTCTTCTTCATGTACCAACTTAGACTTTAACATGTTTATTTCATCCACCACAACATCTCTAGCTGTCATAAATTTTCTATAACTTGATCGGCATTCTTTAGACATGTGGAATTTTCTCTATGTTGTACATTCATCCTTGAATCAACAGATTCATCATTTTCCACCATTGGAAAATCTGACTCTTCATTTTCTTTATTTAAAGAATCATCAACACTTTCAAGTTGAACCTCCGAGTCTTCTTCATGTACCAACTTAGACTTTAACATGTTTATTTCATCCACCACAACATCTCTAGCTGTCATAAATTTTCTCGATTTCTCATTCCACAATTTGTACCCATTTGGTTCATAACCGACAAGTATTGTTTTAATTGACTTGTCATCAAATTTTCTTTTCTGCACTTTATTAAGTGCATATACTGTTGAACCAAATATCCTAAGATATTTTAGGATTGGCTTTTTATTATGCCACATTTCATATGGTGTCTTCTTTTCTTTCAACGCTCTACTTGGGGACCTGTTAATTAAGTATGTTGCTGTTAAAACAGCTTCACCCCAAAAACATTTATTAAGCTTAGAGCTATTAATCATTGATCGAGCCTTTTCCGTGATTGTTCTAATCATCCGCTCTGACACACCATTCAATTGTGGAGTATGAGGAATCGTTAAATGATAGCTTATGCCTTTTTCAACACAGAAATCACGCATTTCACTTGAAAGATACTCCCTACCGTTATCTATATAAAGGTTTACTAATTTTAAATTAAAATGAGCCTCACTCTTGGCGATAAAATCTTTATATACAGAGAAAACATCTGATTTATATTTAATTATATATGTCACACAGTAATGTGTGTATTCATCAATAAAAACAACGTAATAGTTTTTATTATCAATAGTAGAGGGTGTGATTGGCCCACAGACATCGGAATGGACTACAAACAAAGGTCTCTGGATATTTTCTTTGTTTTTAAATTTATTAAATTTTAATCTAGATTGCTTGCCGTTTATACAAGCCTCACATAGATCTTGATTTAGCTCTATGTCTTTTAATATATTTATATCTTCAAATAGTTCATTTTGTTTTATCTCTAAGAATTTGCCTGCACTTATATGACCCAATCTTTCATGCCACAAGCGATACTCAGCACTATTTCTAACTTTTGATGTGTATACTCTACTATTCATGGTAAATCTTATTATTGGTACATTGTACTCACTTTCTTTACAGTACAACACATTCTTCAGCGTTATTTTCCTTCCACTACTGGTAAGGTTAACCACTCCTTTTGCAGTTGCATGTATGTACTCTCCACGCTTTGCAATTTCGATGCACCGGAGTCCAGGATGAATTCAATCAGCCCCATATTTTTATTTATGTTTCCCTTTCTAATCATGAATGCAAAACCTCGTTCAGAATTGGTTGTTGCAATTTGAACTTGCTTCTCTTGTCCACTAATATTACTAGCAACATTTTGATTTCCTGTCTGCCGTTTCAATAAGAAACAATCTTTCTTTAAATGTAGTATGTTGGAAGAGTTAGAAGTAAGTGTGAAATTTTGTCCATTTCATATATTTTTGCACCTGACGCAATGAGCTCAGTTATTAAATTATCAAACAAATAGAAATGATTTTGTAGCGAAGTATCACCCTTTAACTTTAACATCAATAGTTGTTTTCTTAATGAGAGTTGTGAAGCTAAACTTTTTCTTTCATAGATTTCGTCTTATTTAGCAAAAATCTCCTTAGGTGTGCATGCATTATTTGCATGAAACAAAAACGAGTCACTAAGATATTCAACAATTATGCTTTTTGCTTGAGTTTGTGCCTTTTTAATATCATCATTCACTATATTTTGTTCGTCATCTATTACCCTCAATAAATCATTTTCTTCTAAAAGCACTCTCACTCTATACTTCCATATTGAATATTTTTCCCCATCAAATGGTTTAATATTTCTCTTTCCTTTATCCATTCTTCCTTTTTACTCAATACACACAACTTGTATTCGTTTGTGCCTGTACTTGTCTTCCTAGAAATGCTTTATCTATTCTTCCTTTTTACTCAATACACACAACTTGTATTCGTTTGTGCCTGTACTTGTCTTCCTAGAAATGCTGTGACAAGAATAAGAAGAGAGAAAAAAAAAAATTGTTACCGACGCCAGCAACAGCGTCGCGGTTTTCGCGCGAAAAAGAGAAGGGAAAAAAAATGCTTATGTGTATGCGACGTATGCGTTTAACACGTGCACATATACTGTCATACAACTATATGTATGTAATTATATTATACATGTATATGCATATATTAGCAATTCAATGCAAATATGCATGTACATATATATACACATGTATTATTTTTCACTTTTTATTTTAGCTTGTTATTAACAATCAAAGACTTAATTATTTCAATGCTATTTTGTGTCTGGGCCCATAACCTATGGGAATTAGGTAATATTATTGTGGAATTCAATTATACATTTATATTGTCAGACCAGCATGAAATAAATAGGCACTTTGATGTTTTCTTTTTGTGTCACTTTATTGTAAGAACTGCACACGCTCGCTTTCATAAACCGACTGACGACGCGTAGATCATGAGTACATACGCAGAGCCACATACCACAAAGCTACAAAAGACAGAATGAAGATAAGCTACAATAAGCAATTCATCTTCTCTCTATCCTACTCTCTGCTATGCATGAGTATATGTAAGCTATGTGACTTTTGCATACATACATACTTTCCAACAGTTATCTTTATGAATTATTCGATTCTTGTTATTATGATAACCTTATTTCTTAAATCTTCTTTTCCTGTTTGTTTTTTATATCTAGATTGTAGTTTATTTCTTTCCCCATGTTTCTTTTCATAAATTATGTCTCCTACTTCGTAATTTTTTGGTGTCCTGTTTTGATTGTGGTATTCTAACATTTTAGTTTGAAGTGTTTTCAATTTGTTAGGTAAGTGGGTGTGATCAATTTTGTTAAAAATAATATCATTGGGTTTATTCTGTGTGGAAGATTGTATGGTGTTATTATATTCTCTGACAGCGCGATAAACTATTTCTTTATGGTCTAGAAGATTATATTCTTCCTTAATACAGCGTGAAAGTTCAATTAATGTTGAGTGTACTCTTTCTACTTGGCCATTGGTGAGACTATGTCTGGGATCTGCATAAAAAATGGTTAAGCCAGCACGCTCTATTGCTTATTTGAATTGAGCGGAAGAGAAACTAGGCTCATTATCCATCATTATGGACTTGGCAAAAGGAAATGGTTGAATTAGCTCAAGAATTTTAAATTCCATATTGCATTTATTTTGAATTTCCTTAACTATTAAATACTTAGAGTAAGCATCAATACAAGTTAAAAAAATTAGTTTTTGGGCATAGAAAATGTCAATATGTAATTGTTCGCCTTCTCTTTCTGGAATTGGGGCTTTTGAAATTGGAATTTGTTTCGGGTGTATATTGTATTTATTTTCATTACAAATTTTACAAATACGAATGTGTTCTTTGAGCTTTTCATATAGTTTGGGCCAGTAATAATATCTTAAAATCTGCTTTAAGTTTTCGTTGAACCCTCTATGAGCTCTAGCATGGGTTTCTTCTATTATTATTTGTTGGTCATCCCTATTTATGACATCGGATAAACACTTTTTAGTATATAAAAATTTATTGGTAAATGTATTTTTAACTTTGGTTTGGATTTCATATAAGTCCACGGGGGTACAATGAATTCCTGTAACGGTGTTAGGCTGTAAGAATTCCTTTAATATGGTTACTAAATTGTCCACAGTGTCGTATTCTATAATGTGTTTTGTTTTATCAAAATTGTCAATTTGTTCATGAATGGTAAACTTGTTTTTTGAAATAAGCAGTTGTTGCTTGAATTGATTTAAAGGCTTGTTAGTTTCTGCTATGATTTCCTCATAACTACTCTCGGCAGAATGGACAGCTCCGCTGTTGGACGAACTACTTGAAATGTGATTTTGATCAGTGATGTTGTTCATTTGTAACCTGGACAAAGCATCTGCGACAACATTAGTTTTACCTGGCTTGTATAATATCTTCGGAGAATACTCCTCGATAAATGCGTGCCACCTTTTCATTTTGGAATTGGGATTCCGCGCAGAAACTGCGAAAGAAAGTGGTTGGTGGTCGGTAACGATTTCCAAATTGACTACTCCATATAAGTAGTTTCGAAGATTTTTTAATGCCCAAACTATGGCAAAAAGTTCCCTCTCGTTAGTGGCATAGTTTTGCTCAGTTGTATTGAGAGTTTTCGAAATAAAAGTGATTAGTTTGGTATCTTGTGAAAGAACAGCACCAATTGCTACATTGGACGCGTCTGTGGTTAAGACAAACTTTTTTGAATAATCTGGTTGAGTTAGTTCAACCTGTGTAGTTAAGTGGGATTTTAAATTGTCAAAGGCCGACATGCTTTCCTCATCTAAAGTAATTTATATTTTTTTGGACATATGTTTGGATACCATTTCATTATGGCCTTGCAACAGCTTAGTGAGTGGTTTTGCTATAGAGGCATAGTTTAGTACAAATTTTCTATAGTAACCTGTTAATCCTAGGAAACCACGCAACTCTCTAATGTTGCGGGGGGGTGGATATTCAACAATTGTTTTTATTTTCTGTGGATCGGTCTTAATTATCTTATGTGATACTAAATAACCTAAGAATTCGGTTTCCTTCCGGAAGAACTTAGATTTTTCTATACTTATTTTCATATTTGCTACGAACAGTATGTCTATGATCTCCTTTAGATCATACAGATGTTGTTCCGCAGTCTCGGAATAAACGATTATGTCGTCCACATATATGTGACATGTTTTTCCAATCTTTTCTCTTAAAATATTATCCATTGCCCGTTGAAAGATTCGTGGCGCATTCGCCAATCCGAAAGGCAATCGAAGGAATTCATACTTCCCGTTGTTGATTGAAAACGCAGTTTTCTCAATGTCATCGTCCTTCATGAGGATCTGATGGAAACCTGATTCTAAATCTATAGTTGAAAAGAAACATGCTTTTCCCAAATTGGATAAAATAACCGATGGATCCGGCATTGGATATCTGTCGGGTACTGTGTTTTCGTTAAGTTTTTTAAAGTCGATTACTAGTCGATTCTTCTTACTTCCATCTTCATTGTAACCTTTTTTACCTACAACCCACACTGGGGAATTGTAAGGCCTTTTACTCGGCCTAATAAAAAATACCAAAATATTTTCATTATAAAAGTGGGTTATCATGCTATACCCATTAACTGTTTTGATCCTTTTCTTAATTACTAATTCTTCAGGGTTCTGATAAATACCCTTCCTTATATAGCACGCTGTTGCGCCGGTGTCTATTAATAACTTAAGTCTTGTACCTAAGGTTCTGTTTCTGCGGAAGATGTAGGGGAGCTCTCCCCCTCTTTCTCTAAAAAATGTTCTTCATTCAAATTATTTACGCGCATTGCTTTTTGCGGTCGTTGTTGTGTTGAATGTTGGGTGTACTCCCGCTTCAACGGGTGAGAGTTGTGACGATTGTCTTGCGGTTTATTATAGATCTGTAAAGACTTATCGATCTCCATTGGGATTGGGTGGGGGTTGTGGGGTAGAATTGCCTTGGGCAAAAACGTTCCTATTTGTTTGTTGATAATTATTTTGATTTCCTTGATTGAAACGTAGATTATTGTCATGTTGTTGATCTGGCTCTTCAGACTTCTTTTGAGTCTTAGGATTTGGGTTACTCGTTGGCTGAGAGCGAGCATAATAATTGTAAGCAAAATTTGCTCTTTGATAGTTAGCCTCGAGCTCTTGAGCTTTAGCTAATGCATTTGGAAGGTTTTCTGGTTTAATAGAAAACAAAACTTGAGAAAGATTGCCGTTCAGGCCTGTAATGAAAATTCGTAATGCGCTATCCCTGTTTTTAACGTTCATTTCGTTTATAACATCGGCTTTGTTACCATATGTCATAATTGTTTTGTTAGTTAATAGGGTTAATTTCTTATTAACCAAATTGTAGTACTCAAGAACTGTCATATTGCCTTGCCTTGAATTGGACGCCTATCACTATAAGCGAAGTCCAATCGTGCGAGTATTGCATCGAAGTTAAGTACTGTACCATGGTTAGTTAAAGTATCATTTGCCTTTCCTGTTATTTTGTTTCTTAAGATTGTCAAGGCACCTACATATTTTCGGCTACCTTCTTTGTAAAGCTTCATGGCGGAGCACGCTCCTTCGCGCCAACTGACGTAACCTGCATAACTACCTGCAAATTCTGGTAACGATTTGATCATGTCGAATGACTCATCACACTTAATCGAATCATTTATTTGAGTAGGTTGATACTCTTGAACCGAATTGGAGTTGTTATTTAATTGTAACCTTAATTCTGCAATTTCGTCTGCTAAGGCTTTAGTTTTGGTTGCTATTAATTCTGCAATTATATCTGCTGTCAAATTATTAGCCATTTTTAAGTTTGAAAAACTGCTTATAAGGTCGTCCAGCTTAGTTTAATAATAATAATAAAACACAAAAAAATTCATCGACGCTCACGTGGATGTCTTCCTTCTTGCTGAGGGTGTCTTCGTGGATGTCTTCCTTCTTGGCTGAGGGTCTTCCTTCTTGGGTTCAGTTTGAGTAGCACTTTTGATTTTTTGTTTAAGGAGCGTTTTTGAATATTTGCTCCAAGGAGAGTTTTTGAATATTTGCTCCCTTACACTTCTTAGTTGTGGGTGTCTTCGTTCTTGGTTTAAGTTTGGTATGTTTGAATAACACTACGGCTCACTTATTATGTTTGCCACTTGTCTTTGGTTATGTTTGATGCGACTTTTTATTTATTTAAATGGTCTGTTTGTGAGTTCTTAAAGAGCGTTTTCGAATATTTGCTCTCTTTGTAACACAGGAAACTGGTCACTCTCGACATTTGGGAATTATGGTTGTTAATCCCTTTTTGTGTTATTTTCACTTGTAAATCACTTAAGGATTTCGTTTATCCTTTTGTGCGTGATTCAACTAGAAAAATTTAACGCGAGCCCCACGTTGGGCGCCAATTAATCAAACCGTTTCTAAGAGTTTGAAAAAAATATATTTTATTTGTGGAGTACGACTCCGTTTCTTGTGAGTACAAAATTAAGACTAAAGTTACAAAGGCCAAAAGTAGCCTTTGAATATGTCAAAGCTTCTGCTGATCAAGCTAAAGTTTAGAGCTCGTGATGCCGTTTGGACCAAGGAGGATTTGTTTACAAATAACCATTGGGTGTTTTGCGCGCTATGCTATTATTCTCAAGAAGAGTTTGTTTACAAATAAACATTGAGTGTTTTGCGCGCTAGGCTTTCTAGGCTGCGTGGGTGCTTTATTAATTCGAAGAAGAGTCACTCGTGATTCAATGGAAATTGTTTAAAATAGCGAAATATGAGGAGCTGAGAATGAATTGTCAAGAGTCCGAAAAGACTATGAAAAGTTGTTTACAATTTACATAAGGAACGCTGAGTATCTGAGGGTGATAACTTGCATACATATAAACATTTGTCGACTTACTCAGCGAGAACATCATTAAATGTTTGTTGCTTGTCGTCGTTACAGCAATTCTGAAACTTCTTTTTTATTTCACCAAGATTTTGTGCATTTCCAGGCCTGGCAGACCATGTAAATACTTCACTTTCTCAGCCATTGAATATTCTCTAGTCTTATCTGCACTAAAACTAGTACTAGTACTTAGTACTACTTTGTACTAAAAAAACATTGCAACGCACAAATCCAAAGCCAAATGGATGCAGTCGCAATACATAAAGATCAGCAGCTGCGTCTGCAAAAGTCAAGTTGACGTTTACGCCAAAGAAAAGAAGAACAAACATGTCTATATTTAAATATACTGTTATTTCATAAAGGGATTCAATCTTATACATTTGATTTCAGGTTTGCAAAAGTATTTTCCGTCGTTATTTAGCGTAGCGGTTGACAGCGGGCTGAGGTGTATGACGGATGCTGGAGATACGCTTATTCATCTGATTTTAAATTTTTTCCTTACTCCTCGCCCTCCAATTTGAACTTGTATTCGACCGCTGTAGAAGAATGTTATAGCGTAGATATTAGGCTTGGCTTTCATTCGTAGTTGTGGTTTTTCTGCTATTTGTAATATTACTTTTTGTTGTTTTTTCTTTTAGAGGTATAACATACTGATAATTATTATTATTATGCAGACAAGAGTAATGGCGCCGATGTGTATGTTGTTATGCGAAGATTATCCAGCCGCTCGCTGTTATCGATCTGGCTCACACAGTGACTGTTCTCCTTTCAGGAGCCTAGGCAAACGTGTTTTATTTCTTAGGTTTAAAATGTATGGACAATTACGTTATTTGTGGAACTTGCAAAGGCAAAACAAATTAGAGACGGAAAGAAATAAAAAGCAAAAACGTATTTTTCACATATGGCACGTGTTTTTCCGAAGAGTTGTAGCGGGTATATCACAGTCGAGTACGCTCGACTGTAGCCTTACCGCCTTGTTTTCCTCTGTCTTCGAAATTGTTCTAGATATGAAATATATAGGTTGATTAAATTAATTTACATTAGTTTAAATGCCTGTATTGCATCTTGGTTGAAGTTGACCGCCTTAGTCATAGAACCTCTTACTTACATGTCCATCTTCACTATCAGTATGACATCAAAGGCTTAGCAAGCTTTGAGTAATGTCTATAGTAAAGGTCCACAAAAGCTCTCAGTTCTCTCAGTTCGGATTATCTTCTTTACCCTTATTCGAAATGATAAATCCCTAAAACTAAAACTAAACACTCTGGACTAGAAAAATGCACACATATTCAGTTGGCACTTAACATTAGCCTTATGCAAGGTATCAAATATACTTTCGATATTTCTAAGATGTGATTCTTCATCCCTACTTAAGATATCATATATACAGATGTAGCAAATTTTCCTTATGTGATCACTCAGGATGTAGTCCGGGGCGCGTTGGAGACTGGAAGAGGCGTTCTTTAGCCCAAAAGGTAATCATGTAAATTCGTATTTTGCGTTGTTAACTGAAAATGTAGTTTTCTCCAGCAAGCAAGCTTTCCTCTTCCAAGTGAACGAAACTGCCAATTCTTTTGCTCTTTTTGGTCTTCGCTTTTCAGAGTGCAATTGTTTTTATTTTGCTCTTCTTTTTCGTCTGTTGTTGTTGCATTCTCGCTGCAGCTATAACAGTAAGAATTCAACTCTCTCACATCTTTTAGTGTGTGTGTGCCTAACACTCTCTCGCGCTCACTCACCTACTCTCAATATCTTTTGCGTGCGCTTTTGGCTCGCTATACTCTCTCATTTATTTTAATTTTTCTTTCACGTTTGCTTTTGTTCTTGCGGTAGTTTTTCTTGGCTACAGTAGAGACCCGGTATAATGGAAGGTGTAATCTGTTATAAAAAATCCTGTCTAAAGCAGGTGACTGTTGCTTAGCCAAGCATCTCTTGTTGGCTTTGCGACAACGTCGCGCACATAAAATGTGCCGGCTACACCGCCTCTACGGCTGACGCCGTGGCCAAGCGCACTGGCTTGCGGTATTGTTGTGACATATATCGAAAGGCGGAGAACGATATGATGTCGTTCATGCGACAGACAGGATTACGGGAATTGTTTGGCAGTTTTCGTAAACTTGCCGATCAGTTCTCAGCGTTGGACAACTCGTTTAATAGTTTAAAGGTATTAAATGAGTCGCCCAAGCGCAAGAAATCTGCTCACGTAGCAAAGCCTTTGCCTGCTGTCATTCCACTCCCCCTCATTAACCAACCATGCACTCCTGTGTCTCAGTCGGTGATGTCGTTCACTACTCCTATGGTGACGAGATCATCGGTGTCAGAGAAAGTCATCAACGAGTGTGTGCAAATGGTGTCACACAAATTTTCCGACGTGTTCGCTGTGGATTCTTTGTCAGCACCACAGATTATAGAAATACCTAAGGCAAGTTCACTTGTCTGCAATAAAGACTGTTTTCAACCTGTTATCAGACAGGGATAATTTTATAGTCCTTGGTGACGTTAATGTTCCTGAATGTGACTGGACACCAAGTGTTGGTGAGACTTATTTATTGCTTTCTCGGCAGCATGACTATTTGACGGTCTGTTTGATATGTCATTGTCGCAGGTCAATCATATCAAAAACTTTAGAAACAGATACTTGGATTTATGCTTCGTATCTGATCCATCTAGAGGGTGTCTCTAAAAGGGACTCAACCACTTTCTTTACCAGAAGATTCTTATCATCCTACTTTTGAAGCTACTTTTGATCTAGGCAAATGTTTTGTTATATATGAAAAACTGTGTAAACGTATACGCTGCTTTAAAAAAGCAGACTTTGTATTATTGAACTTTTTACTTTGCAACTGCGACTGGTCAGAGCTTTACTCGACTACCGAAATTTCAGTAGTGGTAAGCTACCATTGACTCTTTTTTGATATTTGTGTACCGCGTTTCTATCAGAAATGCTCGATTAAGCCACCATGGTTTACAAAAGAGTTGTCTCGCTTTAAAAATGTAAAATCTAGTCTATTAAAAAAAATATAAAATTAATAATTGCAGTTTAGCTTTTTCCCGTTTTTTTAGCTGCTCGATTAATTGTTATAAAAACTATTTAGCTCGTTGTAGGTCTCAGTTCCTTGAGAACCCTAAACAGTTTTATAGTTTTGTTAATATGAAGCGTAAATCTTCTGTCTTTCCCTCAAAGTTGTCATTTGAAAATACCACTGCAGATAACAACCAAGCCATGGCCGATATGTTTGCTAGGTTTTTTCACACCACGTATTCGCCTACTACACAAAAGATTAATTTTTATCCATACAACATTCCTTGCTGAAATGGTATCTTACCCATATTCTAAACGAAAGTTCACTTGTTAAGGATCTTCACTTGGTTAAACCAGTTTTTTCACCAGGTTACGTCGGTGTTCACGCTTGTGTACTTCGGTTCAGTGCCAACTCCTTAAGTAAGCCATTGCTAAAACTATTTTCGCTGTCCTTCGATACTTCATTCTTTCCTTCCATTTGGAAGGCCCTTGTTTAAGAAGGGCAGTAAGACTGAAGCAAGCAATTCTAGAGGTATCTCTAAATTGTCGGCTATACCTAAATTCTTCGAGAATGTTTTAACTCCTCACTTGCAACATTTCTGTAGATCCGTAATATCGCCTTCTCAGCACGAATTTATAAAATGTCGCTCAACTACGACAAATTTACATGAGCTGACATCCTTTGTTATAAAAGGTTTTCAAGAAAATCTTCAAACTGATGTTAAATTCACTGATTTCAGTAAGGCTTTTGACTCAGTAAATCATTCTCTTCTTGCACATAAACTCAGCCTCTTAGGCTTCACACCAAAACTTCTTAATTGGATTGTAAGTTATCTGAATGGCAGAACCCAAAGAGTTCTCTTTCACACCTTCTTCATGCCACATCTGGCGTTCCTCAGGGTAGCCATCTAGGCCCCCTCCTTTTTACGCTTTTCATCAATGACCTCCCTTTGGTCATACATAACTCCCGTACTCTCATGTATGCGGACGATGTAAAGCTTTGTTATCAATTTAAAGATGACTACTGCCACTTTTACTTACAAGCTGACCTAAATAGTTTTCATTCCTGGTGTTGTGCAAATTTCTTAAACCTGAACAGCTCCAAATGCAAGCTGATGACATTCTATCGAGCCAGTCCAAAGTACGTTTTCTACACTCTTTGTGGTTGTGTCTTAGAAAGAATTACTTTAGTTGATGATCTTGGGGTCCGTTTGGACCGAAAACTAAAGTTTTCCGAACATATTTCCCATATGGTCAATAAAGCCATGGGCGTGCTTGGCTTTATTAAGAAATGGTCTAGGGAGTTTGACGATCCTTATGTAACAAAGACCCTCTACACCTCACTTGTTCGTCCATTTATGGAATATGGATCATGCGTATGGTGTCCCCAGTATACTACTCACAAAAACCGCATTGAATCTGAAAAACAATTTTTTTAATTTTCGCCTTACGAGGCCTTAACTGGGATGTAAATTTAAGACTTCCATCCTATGGCAGTAGACTTCTACTACTTAACTTACCTTCTCTATCTAATCGTAGAACCATGCTGGGTATAGTATGGGTATAGTATTTATTAATAACCTCATCCAAGGTGACATTGACAGTGTTAACCTGGTTAGCCAGTTACACTTTTCTGTCCCTTGCAGACTTACACGTAATTACTGACCACTAACTCTGCCTAATTGTAGGTCGAACTATGCCGAACTATCACGATCTGTTTAGGGTATTATGTTTGGAATATAATAATCTTTACTTTCTTTTTTCTAACCCTTCTTCTGTTGTATGCCTAAAATTTGAAATTCTGTCTTACCTAACTAGAAATTAAGTAATCTTTCCTCAAAATTCGTTTCTATCTCGGTATCTTTGCATGCCCGCGTTCTCTATTTCGCGTTTCGCGTTTCGAGTCGTACGTCAGACGACTGTGCCCCTCGGTCGGTTGGGTGGGAGGATGACATTCGCTGTGTCTGGGATCCGCGCGTAACAAGCATCGGCTTGGTTTTGCAAGGACCACTTGATTATACATTCATTGTATCAACGTCCAAAAAAAAGGAAGTCGGATTCTTTTAATCTAATGTGGTGAAACCCACTCTTAAGGTCGAGTACAGGAAAAAGTTTGTTATTACCCAAATGAGCAAGTAATTCATTTATCTTGGGAATCGGATATAGTCAGCTATTGTTTTTTTGTTAAGTTTCCTATTATAGTAGATTTCTGTTTTTGTTTTCGTTGGAGGCGTCCAATTATTTAGGCATTACCCACGCGGGTCTAAAAGTTCTAAAATTTTTTTATTTACTTCGTCTTTAAGAGTTTGGAGTAAACTGAAGTTTTCGAATTCGTTTACGAATGCTGCTGTTACGTTTGTGGTGTAAGTTTTTTCTTGTGGTTTGGCAAATAAGTGTAAATATTTTTAAAAATAGAATTTGCAATGGTTCCTTTAATTTGTTGGTTAGATGGTCCAATCTCTGCTGAATGTTTTGAATTGCTATTCTTTTTCTTTTTTAATCGGGATAGTGAATTAGTTGTTTACCAACATTTAATTTTTGTTTGTATGAATTATTGCTTTTAACTCCCTCAAGCTATCTTTACCCAGAACGGCGTCGAATGATCTCAGTACAAAGAATTTACCCGGGATATTTGTCATATTGAATAGATAGCCCACATTGTTGTGCGTAAGTTTAATGCTGTCACCCACTGACATGGCCTCACAAGATTTATCGTTTATGATAGGTACTGAAACTAAGTTGGACTTAATTTAGTTGCGATTCGATCCTGTGTCAATCAGAACCTTCAAAACTTATTCGTCCCTCGTTCTGGATTTAAAGTTTGTCAGCGAGGAACGTTTTACTCTAAAGGAATTTTAAGTCAGAATATTTTAAATGTTGAATTTCGGTAGGATTGTCATATTCTTGATACCCTTCCGTAGTGCCCACGAAATCGTTCACGAATCAAATATTCTGTAATTGTGGTGATTTGGTTCCGTCCTCATTTCTTTCAATGTTATAGTTTCTTTGTCTTTTGTCGGCGGCTGAGACTATGTTGGGAGGATGTCGTTTTCCGGTCTAGAGGTTGGGTTTTTTCATATAGTTAATTTGTCTACTCCTAATGCTTTTGTTTATATCTTTAGGCTTTGCTCGTAGTTAAGGATTTGGTGGTAAAGGATGTGGTGGTGCGATCGGTTGTTGTTCTCTGTGAAATGCTTGATTTTGTTGTGAGCTGTAAGTTGGTTGGTGGAAACCAAATTCATTTGAAATTGATTATCTTGGCATTGGGTTATTTTGTTGTTGGTGTCCGAATTATGGAGGTCGGTATTGTTGAGGTCTAGGTTGAAGTAGAGTTTAGGGGGAAGTGAAGGTTGTTGTCGATTTGTAAATACTCCTTCATGTTGTGAGCTCTGAAGTTTATATTCTGGAGCTGCATGATCTGATCGGAAAGTTTGGTTTTCCAATTTAAGGCACAAATATAGTGCTGAATCCGCGCACAAAAGCAGAGCCTTATCTCTGTATAGTTCGGTTATTATTTGTTCTGCTTCTTCGCCAAATTAATTTAAAATGAGGAAGAGATGCCTACAAAAAGTTTTGTAGAAATCTTCTACCGATTGGATCGAACCTTGTACCAGCAAGGTCCACTGATACTTTAGAGTATTCACATCGCGCTTGTCAGCGTAATGAAGTGTTAAATACTTAAAAAAAAACTAACAAATTTTGGGGGGTTCTGTGTGCTTCCAATGCCTTATTGGCATCACCCGATGTAACGGATGATCTGCAGAATACCGAAATACTTCGGTGTACCTCGGTATACACTATAAGTCTCCAAGATGCGATCTACACCTCTTTTCCAAAAATTAAACTGAGATGGATTGCCGTAAAATTCACGTACACTTTTCACAAAGTTCGATACTCTGACCAGGTCATTCAAATTCCCTACATATTCTGGGGCAATGCCCACGTCTGCCACATTGACAAAGTCGTCAAGTGCGTTGTGTTGCCTTAGTAAGACCGGCAGCTGATGCGCCAAAATTTGACTGACGACAACTGCTGCTCCTGGTTATTTTCCTCCATTCTATTCCTATTCTGTTGATCTTCTATATGTCTTTGCTGTATCGTTAAGAATTGGAGGTCTGATAAAATTGTTCGGTCTTGCCATGTAGGGTAGGCGAGATTTGCCAGAGCACGAACATCATTTCTGGGAAAGCAATTTCAAGTAGTCGTTATAGATCACCCTCCCCTTAATGAGGACTGTGGTCCTCATGTCCTTTCCTCACGCAATGGCGTAAGTTTGTTCCCAAACCTACGATTCGATTTGACCACAACTTTTTCTCCCACGTCAAAAACTCTGTTCTGTCGACAGTCATTCTCTCTGGCTCTAAGCTCAACCTACTCGTGTTGTATTCTTTTTCGTATTTCCTTCTATGGCTCGTCGGGGTGTGCTTCTACAATGTCAACGGGCCTTTTGTTAACGACCGAATAAATTGACTTATTATACTCCACCGTGGCCAACAAAATTACCTCTACCGTCTCACTTATGCCCCTGTCGATCTGCAGGCATATTGCGAGTTCCACCAACGTGCTATGGAAGTGTTCCACTTGTCCGTTGGAAAGACTATGTAGTGGTGGTGCGTTTGCAATACTAACTAATTTGTTGGACAACGTGTACGTGATTGTGTGCGAGTTTAACGACGGTTCTTTATATCACCCTGGCCTTCGGGATGAAATTCACAATGGTGAATTTGGAAAACTTGTCGATACATGTGACGTCGACGTGCAACATTTCCCCTGCGTGTTTTGGTATTGGTGACTACCAATCTCTTGTTTCAGAGTGAGTTTGGTGATTTTGGGTTTTATGCGCAGTTTTTAAGTAACTTTGTAAATGGTCAAGCTTTGATTGTAGTTTTTGAGCTGTTGACCATGCTGGTGGTAGCGTATTTGTGTATAATAGCCACCTTAGGTGTGCTATTCTTGATTTGAAGTTTTTTTACCCTCATCACTGCACTCTACTCACTCAGATATATATTATTGATCCTCTTCCTGTGTTCTTCGCAGCGGTGATAAAAATGTGAAGAGCAGTGTATGTCTGTGTGTTCTTGGCGAGCACGTCGAGCCAACATAACGTAAGTCAGCATCAGTGAGTGGTCAGCATTAATTAAGTCAAAGCCAACAGTTCACAGAATCATCCAGCGCCACAGTGTGCTATTGATCCACAGTGTCCTCCAAAGCCAAGTGTCCTCCAGAGCCGAATGTCCTGCAGAGCCGTATTTGCGAGAGGTCCTGTCAAGTTCGCCATATAACGGATGGATCCGTACATCCGTATAGTTTTTGAAATTATCCATATAGAGTAGTCGTCTTTTGAGTTTAGTCTATTTTATTGTACTTGCTTCTTTTAGCTACAATATTGAACTGATTCTTAAAGTATTATGCAGAATTGTTCTTAGGCTAATAATGCGACTTAGCTGCTTGGCGAAGCCAGCAGAGAAGCGGCAGTATTATGTATAAATTATGTGTTTTTATGTTCGCGTATTATGTACATAGCGACACATGGTTAGCGTGGGAATGCTGACCATGCATTTATGCAGTGCTGTGCATAAGTGGTTGATCATATTACACTACCACTTGAACGTTGTTATTTATGCCAGCGCTGCATATGCGTGTGTACTTATGCGATTGATTTACGTAAACATATTGAGTACAGTATTCACTAAATATATGCGCTTACCACAAAACTCTTGTTTCTTTAACGGTTTTTCCGTTATTTCAATGGTGTAATTGAGGGAGATCTCGCTGTGGATCGTTGCCGCACAGTACTCATGCTCTTGTTCTTCTAAAGCATTAAGCTGTTGTCTGAACAAGGCATTCGCTATGAGATATTCTTTGCGGGGCTTGTAAAAGATCCGGGCATTAGACTTGTCTGTTCGCGCTTTCCACCTTTTAATCTTAGCATTACGGCTTGATTACGCTACTGAAAAGGTTAAAGGCTGATGGTCGGTAAAGATATTAATATCTTTAACTCCATACAAATAATGCCGAACCTTGGCTAAGGCTTATATAATAGCTAATAACTCCCGCTCGTTAGTTGCGTAGTTAACTTCCCTTTGCCGGTTCACAGCTGCCTTCTCAGCTAAAGCTATATTGACAGCCGCTTGTATTACTGCTTTCAGTTGTTCTGGGTTCATAATGCTATCACTGAGGCGAGGTGTGGGCGTGAGTCGTGGTAATGAAATGCGAATGCGAGTCAGAATAACTACACTGTTGGCGGGGGGTTCTACATAGTCGGAACACCGACGACATGGGCTTGAAGTGTAAACAAATGTATTTCAGCGCAGCGCCTAAGGGCCGATTGAAGAACGTCGCAGAACTCAACGAACCGTTTTACAATACATTCTTGGGGAAAAAAAATGATCAACCCAAGAAAAAACAAGTTGGAAAGGCTATAGTCGAGCTGACTCGACTGTGATATACCCGCTACAATTCTTCGGAAAAACACGTGCCAAATGTGAACAATGCGTTCTTGCTTTTTATTTCTTTCCGTCTCAAATTTGTTTTGTCTATGCAAGTTTCACTCGATTCTTATTGGATGTTTCCCTTTGATTTTATTACTTTGCAGTTATAAATTATGCATGTGTGAAAGAGACGGCTATAAATACATACATATATGGTTCCTAACAATACATCTCAACAAATCTAATTAGATTTGTCGTTTGTTTTTTGTGTTGATGCTTAATGTCTCTTTCGATTCTAAGTGGCTTTAAATATACTAAAAATTTATTTTGAATTTTGCAACACACTATAAATTAAAAAAAAAATATAAGATATAAAAAAAATTTATATAAGTCGCCGCGGCACCCAGGAGTTGAACTCCGGACCTCTCGCTTAACAGTCAACTACCATCACCACTCGACCACTGCATTTCTTAAGCGATGACAGATAAAATTGCACTATGAATATTTACGGTGCACATAATTAAAAAAGAAGAGTTGCCAAATAATTAAAAAAACAAGAAAGCAAGGCTACCTTCGGCTTGCCGAAGGTTTCATACCCTTGCAGTTATACAAAATATAAAATATATTTGGATTGCTGCTGGTTTCTGTGGTATTTATTGAACAATTATTACAATACAGGAAGTCAAGATTTTTACTTGATTAAGGCTATGAATCAAACACCTGCTTCGAAAAAAAATAATTCTACCTTTTTAATGCTTTTGTATATACCTGGATTTCTTATATACTTAACACAAAATGTTATGAGGAAATGTCTTTGTGTTGTAAAGGATCTGTTGGTCATAAAATATAAATAAATTTGGAAAGTTCTCATTCAAAAATGCGTTTGAATAACAGCTACAGGATTTTTTGTTTAACAGCTACATGTAATAGTACTTAGGTTTCCATAAAATTGCAACATGAACCTTCATTAGGCCGATCGTTGATCGTTTTAAGTTATAAAAGTTCGATTTCGAACTTTATTATTAGGGACACACTTAGATTTGGATGTGGTAAGCCTGATAGCTATATCTTGAAATATAACGAAAATCGGCCGATAGGCTACATGATAGCTATACGATATATCAGTCCGATCTGGCCCATTCCGACTTATTTAAAGAGGGCAGAAATAAGAAGCTTGTGAGCAAAGTTTCATGAAGATAGCTCAATAACTGGGGGACTAATTTGAGTTGCAACAGACAGACGGACTGACTGATTGTTCCTATAACAGCTATATAATATAAACGTCTGAGATATTTAAATGGAAAAACTAAGGGCGGGTTACTGTATAACATTAAAAAGTATTGATAATGTGCGGTATTTCCAAAAACAAAACAGGTTTGCATACAAAAACCCTGATTTGAGCCGATTGTTCCTATGACAGCTATATGTTATAGTGGTCCGATTATACAATTTGATACAATTTTGACAGCACATTAAGAACGTAATAAGAATAGGATTTGCCAAATCTTGTTGCAATATCTTGAAAAACAACAAAAATCGGCCGATAGCTTCTATGACAGCTATACGATATATCGGTCCGATCTGGCTGGTTCCGACTTATTTACAGCCTACAGCAATAAGAAGCTTGTATGCCAAGTTTCATGAAGATAGCTCAAAAACTGAGAGACTAGTTTCGTTGCAACAGACGGACGGACGGACGGACGGACAGACGGACAGACGGACATCCATTTTTCGACTCCTCTGGTGATGCTGATTCAGAATATATATACTTTATAGGGTCGGAGATGTCTCCTAAGGTGCGTTGCAAACTTCTGGCTAAAATTAATATACCCTCTGCAAGGGTATAAAAAAAAATCAAGTCGGAAAGGCTACAGTCGAGCTGTCTCGACTGTGATATACCCGCTACAATTCTTCGGAAAAACACGTGCCAAATGCGAACAATGCGTTCTTGCTTTTTATTTCTTTCCGTCTCTAATTTGTTTTGCCTATGCAAGTTCCACTCGATTCTTATTGGATGTGCAATTTTAACGGTCATCGCGTAAGAAATGCAGTGGTTGAGTGGTGATGGTAGTTGACTGTTAAGTGAGAGGTCCGGAGTTCAACTCCTGGGTGCCGCGGCGACTTATATATTAATTTTTTTTTATCTTATATTTTTTTTTATTTTATAGTGTGTTGCAAAATTCAAAATAAAATTTTAGTATATTTAAAGCCACTTAGAATCGAAAGAGACTTTGAGCAGCAACACAATAAACAAACGACAAATCTAATTAGATACGGTGAGATGTATTGTGAGGCAGCATATATGTATGTATGTATAGGCGTCTCTTTCACACATGCATAATTTATAACTGCAAAGTAATAAAAGCAAAGGGCAACATCCAATAAGAATCGAGTGGAACTTGCATAGACCACCTGTCCGTTGGAGGTACTGTGGAGTGGCGGTGCATTGTTACATTGAATCGATTTAATAAGATTGACCTGTTTGATTGAGAGTTCATAGATGGTTCGTTGTCACAATATATTGATTTTACACATGGATAAAAACTCATTTGCTGCATTTTTGCAGGTTCTTTATCAGCTATTGTTCGAGAGTCTATCTACACTATCGCGAATTTGGAAAACTTGTCGATTTTGGTCAGAAAATACTCCCAGTCTGTGGAGAAACTGAGGGAATAGGTGTTTTCCCAAGGACTTTTTTTCGAGGATGACGATCGTATTTGGCTTTTCTACAAACTAAGCAGTCGCTTACAACTCTGGCTACTGTGACATTTTGGGAAAAAATAATTCTATAAAATATGTTTAACATTCTCCTGTGCTGCCCTATGTGCTGCCCTCTGTTATGCTCGATGGTTACTATTTCCCTTTGTTCGTCTTTATTATAAATGTCGGTGATAATTTTTTTAGTATGTTGGATTGTCGTTCCAGGAAACTCTTCCACAAGGCTGTTTTGTATGAATGCCAATACGGGCAGTTCGCAGTATATTGCTTTCATTACATCCTGTTTAACCACGTCACGGATTCTGCCAACCAAAGTTTCCTTGTTTGCGAATTGTATCACATGTCTCGATTTATTTCTAAATATAACAAACGTACGAGTACAATCTGTTGTGCCTTCTTCTATTTAAGACTATCTGATTTCCGAAACAATTGACAGGCTTGTTGATTGTTTCAATGGTATATGGAAGTGAAATCCCTATGAATTGTCGCTAAATCTGACCGTACGCCTGTTTTCGAAAGCATGAATGGCTTCTCTAGATAGTGCATCAGCAACGAAGTTTTCCGTTCGTCTATAAACGCCTTCCACCTTTTTATTTTGGCGTTTGGGTTTCTGTATGAAACGTCGAACATTGCCGGTTGGTGATCAGTATAAATCTTCAGATTTTGAACGCCATACAGATAGTTCCTTAAACTCTTTAAGGCCCATAAAATAGCTAGGAGTTCGCGTTCGTTTGTTGTGAAACTAAGCTCTCTATCCTATCATCCTATCATTGTTATAGGCTTGCCGTCTTGAGATAGATCCGCTCCGAGGCCCAGAGCCGAGGCGTCCGTTGTCAAGTCGAAGGACTTTTTATAGTCTGGATAAAGTATCATTACGTTTTCGGATGTAAGGACATTCTTCAGTTTTGCAAAGGCAAACCGTTGTTTCATGTCGAGGGTAACTGGAATCTTTTTAGAACTTTGCCATTTTCACCTTTGAAAATGTCAATCAATGGTCTGGCTATAGATGCAAAGTCCTTTAAAAAACTGCGATAATAACTCGCTAGCCCCAAAAAGGATCTCACGTTGAACAAATTTGTGGGTTCCTCATAATTCTTAATAGCTTCTACCTTACTAGGATTGGTTGCAATACCCCCGCTGGATACTATAAATCCTAAATATTCGACGCTTTCTTTGAAAAATTGAGATTTTTCCCTAGACACTCTCATATTAGCTTCGAACAATCTATCCAGTACCCACCGAATATGATTCATAAGATCCTCAAGTCGTTCTGAAAAAATAATGACGTCATCCACGTAAACGTAGCATGACTTTCCTATCTCATCCCTAAGTACACCGTCTATGGCACGTTGAAATGTACTAGGTGAATATTTTAGGCCGAAGTATGCAAAACTCATACTTGCCGTTTGCAATTGAAAAAGCTGTTTTTTCTCTATCCTTGTCGGCGAGTAGGATTTGATGGAACCCTGATTTAAGGTCTAACGTGCTGAAGAATCTGGCTTTCCCCAAATTTGACAGAATGGATGTAATATTTGATATCGGATATTTGTCGTCCACGGTCATTAGGTTAAGCTTTTGAAAATCTATAACCATTCTTTTATGCCAACACCTTTGTTCATTTGTGCCTTTTTTATCGACCCAAACCGGACTATTATGCCGTCTTTTAAAAATGCTTTCGTCTCCTTATTCACAAAATCTGCCACACCCATGGGATAAGGGTAAAGTCTCCTGTATATTGGTTGCTCATCCTGAGTATGTATGGTGGTAACAATATTTGTATTGTAAGTCAGTGCTTTTTCCGGCTCTGCGAAGATACCCACTCTGTCTGCCAGCATAGTGAAAATTTTATCAGCAATTGGCTTAGGTACGACGATGTCTTTAATACCGGAGACGTTAACGTTACACCTTACGAATTTAATTGGTTCAACTGTATTACCTATTTTTAAAGTTTTATTTTTTGGTCCTATATTGCATTTGTCTGTGTCAGTGTGTCAAGATCTATTATCAAATATTTTAACTAGGCATTTAAGTTTTATTGTGTAGTAATCATGAAGAGATTTTACTTTAAATTCTTTTTGTACCGGCATTATATATTTCAGTTCTGCAAGAGGCTGTATGTAGTTTTTCGAAGACCCGGTGTCAATTAAGCGTTTTATGGTTATCCCTGCAATTTTCCTTTCAATGAATGGTAGCAGGGACTTTGACACTATCATGATCTGTAAGTTCGTCTTCATATTCCTCCACAGCCACTTCTGTTTTCTGTTCGTAATATTCTGTATAGGCTAAATCTTCTTCGTGAACTAGGTGGTTAATTCTTTGTTGCTTTGGTGATGTTAGCGTGCCAATTCCATTATAGATTTTTTCTGTTGCATCATAGCTAGCTTGCCCCTGCCCTTGCCGTGTGTTTTGTTGCTGAGTCGGCCAAGTATTTTGATGTAAGCGTATGCTTTCCTGATGCGAGGAAGGTGACTGCCTGGGTTGGTATTGACCCGTTCCTAATAGTTCTCACTGATACGTCAGTGTCCATTAACTGATCCTGCGCTGAGTGTCGTGTTTGACTTGCCTAATTGCCATAGTTGGTCACTGGCTGGCGTTTACTAAAATGAGGGTTTTTGCCCTGTTGATGAACGTTCGTATGCCAATCCCTATCAGTTTGCTTTTTCTCAGCCTTCTGGCCTTCTCCTAAGCTTCTAGAATAGTTCAGGGCAAATTGGTAGCGTTCGTTGTTTGATTCGACTTCCTGTGCTAGAGCAAGAGCTGTTGATAAGTCCTTTGGCGAATAGAATATCGCTCAAAGACTTCTTTGTTCCCGTTATGAATACAAGTAACGCATCTGACCTATACTTTTAGTTAAGTGACATCGCTAAGGTGGTTATTATTGCATTGTTTTCTTTCAATTTCGTCGCAAAACTCAGTCATTGTCATGTCGCCCTGTCTTAACGTCGATAACTTCTCTATTAAATATACTTGCATTTTGTCGGCGTATGTAAAATCGAGGCGATTTATCATTGCCTTGAAACTCAGCGAAGTGTTAAACGACGCCAGCATGTTGAACTGCCCTCGTAATTCTCGAATACTTTAAAAGCAACATGGGCCGCTTTTCTCCACGACACATAGGTTTCATTTTTTCCGTCAAAATCTGGCAAAGACTTTACTATGTCTAATGGTTCGGTACATCTTACACCTGGTATAATTTCAGCATCTTTAGAAGTTTCTACTTCTAGAGTGTTCACTGTATTTTTTTCAATACGCGCACTTATTTCTTGCAGCTGTTTATCAAATATTTTTTATACCCGCTACTCGGAGAGTAAAAGGGTATTATAGCCTTGTGCCAACCGAAAATGTTTGTAACAGGTAGAAGGAGAAATCTCCGACTCCATAAAGTATATATATCCTGAATCAGCATGAACAGCCGAGTCGATATAGCCTTGTCCGTCTGTCTGTCCGTATGAAAACCTAGATCTCAGCTATTATAAGGGCTAGAGCTACCAAATTTGGGGATAATATGTGTTAATTCTGCCCGCAGATCAAGTTTATTTTGGATTTTTCACACGCCTCCATCCGCCCCCATAAATCGAAAAAAATCGATTGTGGCTGCAAATATAGCTCTACAGCAATCATTTTTTATACATTTGATAAAAACCACCTGCGGGCGTGTTGCGTAAGTTTCAATAAGATCGGCCGATAAATAAGGAAGATATTCAAGAAATAGTATTGCACTGTGGCCATGTGCTTATGTCGGTTTTTCCTAATGTTAGTTCCCAAGTTCAACTCCAGCAGCAGACAATTTTTTTTTTCATTATGTGGCAACTTTTTTTTTTTTTTTAATTATGTGGCAACTTTTTTTTTTTAATTATGTGCACCGAAAATATTCATAGTGCAATTTTATCGGTCATCACGTAAGAAATGCAGTGGTCGAGTGGTGATGGTAGTTGACTGTTAAGCGAGAGGTCCGGAGTTCAACTCCTGGGTGTGCCGCGGCGACTTTTATTTTTTTTTTGTGTATCCTATATTTTTTTTGAGTTGCAAAATAAATTTTAAGTATATTTAAAGTCACTTAGAATCGAAAGAGACATTGAGCAGCAACGCAAAAAACAAACGACAAATCTAATTAGATATGTTGAGATGTATTGTGAGGCAGCATATATGTATGTATGTATAGGCGTCTCTTTCACACATGCATAATTTAAAGCCCTCTGCTGAGTTATAACTGTAAAGTAATAAAAGAAAGAGATCTAGGTTTTCACACGGACGTACAGACAGACAGACGGACAGACGGACATGGCTATATCGACTCTATTTTACACATAATGAGAAGCGCACATAACGCGACGAATCGCGTCGTCGACCTAGTTTCATTATACCCTCTACTCGAAGAGTAAAAGGGTATTATAACTTTGTGCCAACCGAAAATGTTTGTAACAGGCAGAAGGAGAAATCTCCGACCATTAAGTATATATATTCTGGATCAGCATGAACAGCCGAGTCGATATAGCCATGTCCGTCTGTCCGTCTGTCTGTCCGTATGAAAACCTAGATCTCAGCTAGTATAAGAGCTAGAGCTAACAAATTTGGAGACAATATGTGTTAATTCTGCCCGCAGATCAAGTTTATTTTGGATTTTTGCCACGTCGATTGTAGCTGCAAATATAGCTCTACATAATTTATCCATGTGATAAAAACCACCATGCGGGCGTGTTGCGAAAGTTTCAATAAGATCGGCAGATAAATAAGGAAGATATTCAAGAAATAGTATTACCCTGTGGCCATGTGCTTATGTCGGTTGTTCCTAATGTTAGTACCCGAGTTCAACACCAGCAGCAGACAACTTTTTATACCATTGCAGAGGGTATATTAATTTTAGCCAGAAGTTTGCAACGCACCTTAGGAGACATCTCCGACCCTATAAAGTATATATATTCTGAATCAGCATCACCAGAAGAGAGAAAATGGATGTCCGTCTGTCCGCCCGTCCGTCTGTTGCAACGCAAACTAGTCTCTCAGTTTTTGAGCTATCTTCATGAAACTTGGCACACGAGCTTCTTATTGCTGTAGGCTGTAAATAAGTCGGAACGAGCCAGATCGGACCGATATATCGTATAGCTGTCATAGAAGCTATCGGCCGATTTTTGTTGTTTTTCAAGATATTGCAACAAGATTTGGCAAATCCTATTCTTATTACGTTCTTAATGTGCTGTCAAAATTGTATCAAAATCGGACCACTATAACATATAGCTGCCATAGGAACAATCGGCTGAAATCAGGGTTTTCGTATGCAAACCTGTTTTGTTTTTGGAAATACCGCACATTATCAATACTTTTTAATGTTACACAGTAACCCGCCCTTAGTTTTTCCATTTAAATATCTGAGACGTTTATATTCTATAGCTGTTATAGGAACAATCAGTCAGTCCGTCTGTCTGTTGCAAGGCAAATTAGTCCCCCAGTTATTGAGCTATCTTCATGAAACTTTGCTCATAAGCTTCTTATTTCTGCCCTCTTTAAATAAGTCGGAATGGGCCAGATCGGACTGATATATCGTATAGCTGTCATGGAGCCTATCGCCCGATTTTCGTTATATTTCAAGATATAGCTATCAGGCTTACCACATCCAAATCTAAGTGTGTCCCTAATAATAAAGTTCGAAATCGAACTTTTATAACTTATAACGATCAACGATCGGTCTAATGAAGGTTCATGTTGCAATTTTATTCTGAGTACTATTACATATAGTTGTTAAACAAAAAATCATGTAGCTGTTATTCAAACGCATTTTTGAATGAGAACTTTCCAAATTTATTTATATGTTATGACCAACAGATCCTTTACATCACAAAGACATTTCCTCATAACATTTTGTGTTAAGTATATAAGAAAACCAGGTATATACAAAAGCATTATAAAGGTAGAATTATTTTTTTTCGAAGCAGGTGTTTGATTCATAGCCTTAATCAGGTAAAAATCTTGACTTCCTGTACTGTTATAATTGTTCAATAAATACCACAGAAACCAGCAGCAATCCAAATATATTTTATATTTTGTATAACTGCAAGGGTATGAAACCTTCGGCAAGCCGAAGGTAGCCTTGCTTTCTTGTTTTTTAATTATGTGCACCGAAAATATTCATGGTGCAATTTTATCGGCTATTGCGTAAGAAGTGCAGTGGTCGAGTGGTGATGGTAGTTGACTGTTCAGCAAGACGTCCGGAGTTGAACTCCTGGGTGCGACGTCGGCCGGCGACTGTGTGTGATGTGTATTTTTTCACTTTTGAAAAGTATTTATGTTCAATTCAAATTAATTTGAATAAACGGAAATTGATGGGGAGAAGAAAATAAACAAATGATAAACAAAACAACGCCGCCGAGCCGTATTGCATATTTATTATTTTCATGTATAATAATCTAAATGGTCTGATAATGCAACTTTGCCGACATTGGTGTCAGTGCGGTGGCGGCGCGGTGGAAGTAGTGGCTGCTTGTAGAGATTTTGTTTTTAGAGACCGATGTTTCGAATCCACATGGGCCCAACAAATAATAATTTGTGTTTTATTTTGTTGTTCCGTTGTTGTTTTTTTTTTTTGTCGAAGCCATATTAATTTATATTACACATGTACATTGTAAATTCATGGCCCATGTAATTTAAGTTTTACTTCAAAAATCAAGTGCAATTGGACTTGGTCTTGCAGAAGTTTTCTATTTTAATGCCAGTAAAGTAAAGTAATAAATTAATAATTATGACATTTGTTTTGCGGCGAAAAATGTATAACATATATTTATTAAACTTTACAATTAAAATTTTTAAATTAAATTATGAAATGATGATAATATTTATTTTAAATCGAATGAAAATGTAAAAAAATTATATAAATGGAAAACTATTTTAAATTGTTTGAACTGTAGCGGGGATATCACAGTAGAGCTCGATCGACTGTAGCCTTTCCGACTTGTTTGTGTTTGCATTTGCACTGAAAATGTTACCTTGAATAACTTTTGTGTTATTGATTCGATATGATTAAGATTTGTAGGAAAAATTCCAATAATAATATTTATGTATTAATATCTATGTATTTCGAAGCAAAAAATTATGACTTGAATGGTACGTTTAAAAATCGTGAACAATACGAGGTGTATACATATGAAACCGGAATTTTCTATTAGATCACCCCATTTTAATATTATGTACTAAATTTCTATATTTTGTACATAAAATAAATGTAGCCGATTTGCAAACAATAACATAACTTTTTTCCGTCTCAAAAATGCCCCTCAGAATAAAGTATAACCAGCAATTTGCTCTTGTCTTTATTTTTTCATCTTTAGTGTCTGCTTTAGTGAAAAAGAGCAGTTTATTGGACTCAGTAATTATTATAGCGTCATTTGCATTCATTGTTATCTATGCTATCGGTAACTACATTTTTGGCGCAGTCGGTAGGATAGCAAAGGAAAATACTCTATGCGATAACTAAACCATCAATTCTCGTAATATTCGATGCTATAATTGCCATTATCAATTCCTATATCCTTTTGCTATTCGTTAAAAAACCTCGCTAGACAACCCGCGACGGTTAATATCGCGTTAAGTTTTATAAGAAACCTTGACTGTAAATCAGCGAAATCGTGTACGCAATTGTCGAACTTAAAAATTAGTCACGCAAGAATTCGTCGGAAACCCTAAATCCAAGTAATTGGTTATTTCTTACCAAACGAAATCGCTTGAGTGCATAGAAATAACATAAACATAAAAAATTAAGTGAATTCAACATATACAAACTAAGTCAACTTAACTTAACACGAACCAATAGTAAACACCCGATTCAAACTGAACACAAAAACTGATCGGTGAATATATAAAACTAAATCAATCATTATGGCAATGGCAGAACCAGTAATGCCTATAGTTTTATCCGACACGAACATGGTTTAAGTCGAGAGGCAAATACATGCCGTAGAACAATTCCACGCGCATCCAAGTACGCTATATACCTTCATCAGCCGCATTGATTTCATCCTGACACTCTACCAGACCACCGATGAACGTCAGAAACTGATAATATTCGGCCATATCGAAAGGAACATCAGTGGGGAAGTTATCCGCGCCATAGGAGTCCAAAATCTTTCCAGTTGGGCAGAGCTCAGGACACAACTGATCCTGAACTATAAACCACAGGTGCCAGAAGAACTTCGCAACACGCAATTCCGTCGGAACATCAGACACTTTCTGAAGGAAGCCGAAAGTGAATAAGTTAGATTTATAAGGCAACATTGGTGAGACAACCCTTTACGAACGTCTCATTAGAGATATTATAGATAACTTAGTTCAGAAACTACCTACTCACATTTACTTTAGAAAAGTTAATTGTAATATCCCTTGCTTGAGAACGCTGATTAACATATTGAAAGAAATAGGCCTTTACAAAGCGCCAATCTCAAACAAAGAATATACCAAAACTATCTCAAATAAAGTACAAACTAACTTTCAAAATAAACCACCAAATAATCAAGCTATGCCTGTCACACCTTTTCAACCATTCTTCAATACTAACCACCAACCTTTTTATACCTTACATGCTACTTTATACGCCACCTTATATGCCACCTTACATGCAACCTAACATGCCCAGGCCTAACCCTCCTACAAATCCCCAATACCATTACTCAGCACCTCGTAACCCATTCAATACATAAGTCCCTAGACCAAACCCACCATTTAACCGAAATGCCATATTCGACCAAAACCGGTTTGGACCCAATCCACCAAACTACTACTCAGGAGGAAACCAGACAAACAGTAACACCATGAAAAGGCCGAGACCATCGGACAGCGGACAGTCAAAAACAAGAAAGCAAGGCTACCTTCGGCTTGCCGAAGGTTTCATACCCTTGCAGTTATACAAAATATAAAATATATTTGGATTGCTGCTGGTTTCTGTGGTATTTATTGAACAATTATAACAGTACAGGAAGTCAAGATTTTTACATGATTAAGGCTATGAATCAAACACCTGCTTCGAAAAAAAATAATTCTACCTTTTAATGCTTTTGTACATAACTGGATTTCTTATATACTTAACACAAAATGTTATGAGGAAATGTCTTTGTGTTGTAAAGGATCTGTTGGTCATAAAATATAAATAAATTTGGAAAGTTCTCATTCAAAAATGCGTTTGAATAACAGCTATATGATTTTTTGTTTAACAGCTATATGTAATAGTACTCAGGTTTCCATAAAATTGCAACATGAACCTTCATTAGGCCGATCGTTGATCGTTATAAGTTATAAAAGTTCGATTTCGAACTTTATTATTAGGGACACACTTAGATTTGGATGTGATAAGCCTGATAGCTATATCTTGAAATATAACGAAAATCGGCCGTAGGCTCCATGACAGCTATACGATATATCAGTCCGATCTGGCCCATTCCGACTTATTTAAAGAGGGCAGAAATAAGAAGCTTATGAGCAAAGTTTCATGAAGATAGCTCAATAACTAGGGGACTAATTTGAGTTGCAACAGACACGCGGACTGACTGATTGTTCCTATAACAGCTATAGAATATAAACGTCTAAGATATTTAAATGGAAAAACTAAGGGCGGGTTACTGTATAACATTAAAAAGTATTGATAATGTGCGGTATTTCCAAAAACAAAACAGGTTTGCATACAAAAACCGTGATTTCAGCCGATTGTTCCTATGGCAGCTATATGTTATAGTGGTCCGATTTTGATATAATTTTGACAGCACATTAAAAACGTAATAAGAATAGGATTTGCCAAATCTTGTTGCAATATCTTGAAAAACAACAAAAATCGGCCGATAGCTTCTATGACAGCTATACGATATATCGGTCCGATCTGGCTCGTTCCGACTTATTTACAGCCTACAGCAATAAGAAGCTTGTATGCTAAGTTTCATGAAGATAGCTCAAAAACTGAGAGACTAGTTTGCGTTGCAACAGACGGACGGACGGACGGACGGACGGACAGACGGACATCCATTTTTCGACTCCTCTGGTGATGCTGATTCAGAATATATATACTTTATAGGGTCGGAGATGTCTCCTAAGGTGCGTTGCAAACTTCTGGCTAAAATTAATATACCCTCTGCAAGGGTATAATGAGTATCGAAGACATGAGATACCAAGAAGGAGTATCCGAACTCCAACATCCTTAACCCCAATATCCATATAACACCTATTACCCACATTATCTAGACTCCTCCCCTTACCCCTATCTAATGGACCAGCCACCCGACACAATCCAGTACCCTCTTGAACAGGAGCAGTCCAATCTAAGCCCAACCGAAGATGAAAACCAGACACCGAAAAACGACGAACATAATGACACTGAGCAAGCAGAAAATTTTCGGCTAAGCAGCCCCGGATCAACCCAGTACATCTTAATCAAACATCACAACAATGACTTAAAATGTTTAGTAGATACCGGATCTACAATAAACATGTTAACCAGAAATATATTCGAAACTCTTATTCAACAGACAAACACTCTAATAAATACTAGCAACGGTTCGTTGAAAGTAACACAGATTACAAAGTTACCACTGAATAATTCCCAATCGAGTCAGAATTCTTAATTCATCATTTCTCTGACCAATATGATATGCTCATTGTTCGCAACTTATTGTCTACAGCAAAAGCAATAATTGATTACAGAAAAGGAACAGTTATTTTGTTCAATAAGCAATTTAAACTAATTAACATAGATCCTTCAACAGAACAAAACTATTCTCAAGCAAAGACATTCAATACCACGAAGGCGACAAACTAACATTTACTAATCAGGAAAGACACACTATTAATACCACAGTTACACACAAATTTATGAAAAAGAAGTCGAGAACCAAATACAAAATATGCTAAACCAGGGGATTATAAGAGAGAGTAATTCGCCTTATTGCTTCCGGACAGAAAAAATGTCGCATTGTAATTGACTATAGAAAATTAAACGATATCACTTCACCGATACCCTATACCTAATATGGACGAAATATTAGGAAAATTAGGCAAATGCAACTACATCAATACTTGCAAAAGGTTTCCATCAAATAGAGATGGATACGGAATCCATACCTAAAACAGCTTTCTCAACCAAATACGGGCACTATGAATTCACAAGAATGCCATTTGGGCTTAAAAATGCCCCCGCTACTTTCCAGCACTGTATAAATAATCTACTCCGTCCTCTCCTAAATAACAACTGTCTAGTATACCTAGATGATATCATAGTTTTTTCTACCTCTTTAGAAGAACATCTTCAGTCCCTTAAAGCAGTTTTCAAAAAATTATCTCAAGCTAATCTAAAATTACAGCTAGATAAATGCGAATTTCTAAGACAAGAAACAACCTTTCTAGGACACATTATCACTAATGACGGAATTAAACCAAATCCTGAAAAAAATTAAAGCCATACAAAAATATCCGAATCCAACTAAAACCAAAGAAATCAAAGCATTTCTTCACAGGTTATTACAGAAAATGCATACCTAATTTCTCCGATATTACCAAACCATTAACTAAATGTCTGAAAAAAGGAGCCAAGATAGATATAAACCAAAAAGGACTACATAGAAGCATTCCGTAAATTAAAATTACTAATTTCCGAAGATCCTATATTAAAAATACCTAACTTCAAAAGAAAATTTATATTAACAACCGACGCAAGCAACGTAGCATTAGGCGTTGTACTCTCTCAAGACGGACATCCTATAAACTACATTAGTAGAACTCCAAACGAACACGAAATCAATTACAGCGCTATAGAAAAGAAATGCTAGCCATAGTTTGGGCTACTAAACATTCCGCCACTACTTAATTATTATTATTAGGACGACATTTTTAAAAAGCATCCGATCCCCAACCGTTGTGTTGGCTACACCGATTAAAAGAACCAAATGCAAAATTAACTAGGTGGAAAATTAGACTTGCAGAATACGACTTCGATATAAAATATATCAAAGGGAAAGAAAATCACGTTGCAGATGCATTGACTAGGGTAACTATCGAACAAACATTTTTGGGCGAAGCTACACAACATAGTGCCGAAGAAGACAGCAGTGATTTAATCGGATTGTCCGAAAAACCCATTAATTGTTTCAAAAGACAAATAATATTTTCAAAAGGCCCCAATAGTATAAACCGAGAAACTTATTTAAAAAAAACAAATCACGTACATTTCATATGAAAATATAAATCCAACCAATACTTACCAGACCATTTCTGTTCCAAAATACATACATAGATAACGACGCAGACTTTGAGATTATCCAAAACATGTATAAAGAAACCATTAATCCGAAACATACAAAAATTTTAAGAAGTCTCATTTTATTAAAGAACATCCCTAGCTATGCACAATTTAAAGAATTAGTTTTAAAAAACACACGAAAAACTTCTTCATCCAGGAATTCAAAAGACCACAAAACTCTTCGGGGAAACCTATTATTACCCAAACCGCTAACTTCTTATGCAAAATTTAATAAACAGATGCCAAATTTGTAACTTGGCAAAATCGGAACATTGCGATACAAAAATGCCCATGAAAGTTACACCCGAACCTAAACATTGTCGGACAGGTATAGCAGACATAGAACGATTACATAAAACTATAAATGAAAAATACGAATATTAAATAATTCAGTTAATGTAGAAGCAAAATTTAGCAAAATGGAAACAATACTTCATATTTACAATCACAAAACAAAACATGACACCACCGGACAAACCCTTGCCCATATATTCTTATACGCTGAACAACCAACCCTAGAAACCCAACAAATTAAAGAAAACAAAATAAATAAAATAAACAGCAATAGACAAGAATATGACATCGACACAAAATACAGGAAAGGTCCACTACAGAAGGGTATACTAGAAAATCCCTTTAAAATAAATAAAAATGTGCAACAAACTGACCCCGATCATTACAAAATTACCAACAGAAACAGATATATATTTTACTAAAAAAACACAATTTATGAAAAAAAAAAGAAACTTAACGAAGTCTTACAGGTCCCAGGATCAATCATAAAGAAAACATAATTTTAATAATATCACACGTACCCACTAATCATGAAACAATTAATATTATCCAAATCGTTCCCTATCCCGATCATAATGGTTACCAACTAGACTACACTAACTAGACCCAGTCCTACTTCCTAAAAGACAGCAAGGTATTTGACTCCAAAGAAATAGTGACAAAAAATTAATGTCTCCCAAATATAATAAAACAAATTAACACAATCTACAATTATATGCCCATCCAAGCTACTCAACTAATTAAGTACATAGAACCTAATACTATTGTAACCTGGAACTTAAGCGAAACAACACTTAAGCAAAATTGTCCAAATTTAAGCAACAATTTACAAATTAAAGGGAATAAAATTATTCAAATCAAACAATGTACAATAGAAATAGAAAATCTAATATTAAGTAAAAATCAGCAAACACCAGATATAAACCTAACACCCTTATACACACCCTTAAACTTAACAAAAATTAAAACCATAAAACACAACGACATTGTAAAACTCATTACACAGAACAACTATACACTATTATAACTGTAATAATTATCTTCATAATAATTGTACTCTATCTCTATCTGAAATATGTAACATTCAACCCGATTTTAACATTGTACTTAAAATTAAGAACAACAAGTCTAAAAGGCTACAGTCGAGCTGACTCGACTGGTATATACCCGCTACAATTCTTCGGAAAATCACGTGCCAAATGTGAACAATGCGTTCTTGCTTTTTATTTCTTTCCGTCTCTAATTTGTTTTGCCTATGCAAGTTCCACTCGATTCTTATTGGATGTCGCCCTTTGCTTTTATTACTTTGAAGTTATAACTCAGCAGACGGATTTAAATTATGCATGTGTGAAAGAGATGCCTATACATACATACATAAATGCTGCCTCACAATACATCTCAACATATCTAATTAGATTTGTCGTTTGTTTTTTGTGTTGCTGCTCAATGTCTCTTTCGATTCTAAATGGCTTTAAATATACTAAAAACTCAGTTTTTATCACTGTCGCGTGCCACATTGAAAAAGAACATTTGTTTGAACAGTGCATCCAAGTTTTTTGTCCAATAAATATTAGGTGTAAACTAATATTTTGACAATAACTAAATAAATGAATTGGTTGAATATAAGCGGAGGTCTAATTTTGAATCATTTAAAAGTCTATCACGTGCGACATTGAAAGTTAACAATTTGTTTGTTGTTTTTATATCCGCTTCTCATAGAGTAATAGATTGTTATAGCTTTGTGCCAACCGAAAATGTATGTAAGAAGGAGACACCTCCGACCCCACAAAAAAATATATATTCTTGATCAGTGTCAACAGCCGAGTCGTAATTTGAATGGCCTCATAATGCAACTTTGTCCTCAAAGTAAAGTGCAGTAACAGCAGAGAATAGCTGTGGCTGCTGGCGAAGTTTTTGTTCTTGGAATTCCATGGCTGGAATCTACGTGGTTTTTCGGCGTGCTGCCCTCCGCCCCGTAAATCGAAAAAACATTGTTGCTCAATGTCTCTTTCGATTCTAAGTGGCTTTAAATATACTAAAAACTTATTTTGAATTTTGCAACACACTGTAAAATAAAAAAAAATAGATACGAAAAAAAATATGAGTCGGTCGCCGTACCCAGGAGTTGAACTCCGAATCTCTTGCTTAACAGTCAGCTACCATCACCACTCGGCCACTGCATTTCATACGCAATGACCGATAAAATTGCATTATGAATATTTTCGGTGCACATAATTAAAAAAAAGTTTCCTGCTGCTGGAGTTGAACTCGGGAACTAACATTAGGAAAAACCGACATAAGCACATGGCCCGCTACGAGTAGAGGGTATAAAAACGTTTATGAAAATTCACATGATATTCTCTTAAAAAGTACAAAAAATAACATAAAAAGTATGGTGGAAGAAAGTGTTTCGTTCGACAGTAACAAAAATTCAATTATAAAAAAACTATTTCATATTTGTAAGTCAAACTAAACACAATATTAAGAGCAATAAATACATAACGCTTTAAAATTATTTGAACTAAAATCTTCCCTAACATTTCGTTGGAATCAGTGATTAATCTTTTTTTTTGAAAAGGTGACTTCTTTTTGTGTCGCATGTGACCTAACATTCTTGTAAATATCTTATTATTTTGTGGAAATAGAATACAGTTTTGGACTTGTTTTTGTTAGTTTAAATGCGTGCGAATGTCGCATTCGATATCACAGAATTGCCCATTGTGTATTTCGGTTGTGTGCCAACTCTTTAAGTAAGCCATTGCTCAAATTGTTTTTGCTGTCCTAAGATACTTCACCCTTTCCTTCCATTTGGAAGAAATCCTCCCCTTGCTTAAGAATGGCAGTAAGTCTGATGCACTAATTACATAGATATCTTAAAATTTTTGGTTATAACTAAATTCTTCGGGAATTTTTTTTTTTTAACTTCGGCTTCGTAGCGCGGATTTATGAAACGTCGTTCAACTATGACAAATTTGCTTTCGTTGCCATCCTTTCTTATAAAAGGTTTTAAGGAAAATCTGCAAACTGATATTATTTATACTGATTTCAGTAAAGCATTTCACTCAGTTTATCATTTCCTTCTTGCACATAAATTCAGCCTCTTAGGCTTTTCAACAAACCTACTTAGTTGGATTGTGAGTTATCTGAATGGCAGAACTCAAAGAGTTGTCTTTTAAAAATGTATTTTCAAACCTTTTTCATGCCACATCTGTTTTTTCTCAGGGTATACATCTAGGCCTCCTCATTTTTACGCTTTCATCAATGACCTTCTTTTGGTTATTACGTAACTCATGTATGAGGATGATGTAAAGCTTTTTTACTAATTTAAAGACGACCACTGGATCATGCATATGGTGTCCCCAGTACACTACTCACAAAAACCGCATTGAATCAGTACAATACATAAGCCAGAAAATTAAAAGTCTATAAAAGTATGTTTTTTACATATTTTATAGGGAGTCTATTAAATTTAACTAATATAAGCATATTTTACATTTACTCATAACATATTAAAATACTTCAATGGAAAGCGTGAAAGTTCTGTTTGAACACTTCTGTTGTACGTTTTGTTTTGATTCATTTTCTTAAATAGAGTCATTAAACGTTTATATTCGCTCTTTTCTATACCGGATTATTTTCGAAGAGTACAAAACAAATGTAAATCAAAACGATGCGATTGCTAATAACGGCGAATCTTTTATCAGCGCCTCAGTTTTTATCACTGTCGCGTGCCACATTGAAAAAGAACATTTGTTTGAACAGTGCATCCAAGTTTTTTGTCCAATAAATATTAGGTGTAAACTAATATTTTGACAATAACTAAATAAATGAATTGGTTGAATATAAGCGGAGGTCTAATTTTTAATCATTTAAAAGTCTATCACGTGCGACATTGAAAGTTAACAATTTGTTTGTTGTTTTTATATCCGCTTCTCATAGAGTAATAGATTGTTATAGCTTTGTGCCAACCGAAAATGTATGTAAGAATGAGACACCTCCGACCCCACAAAAAAATATATATTCTTGATCAGTGTCAACAGCCGAGTCGTAATTTGAATGGCCTCATAATGCAACTTTGTCCTCAAAGTAAAGTGCAGTAACAGCAGAGAATAGCTGTGGCTGCTGGCGAAGTTTTTGTTCTTGGAATTCCATGGCTGGAATCTACGTGGTTTTTCGGCGTGCTGCCCTCCGCCCCGTAAATCGAAAAAAATTGATTGTGGCTGCAAATATAGCTTAACAGCAATCATATAACAATAAGAATCGAGTGGAACTTGCATAGGCAAAACAAATTAGAGACGTAAAGAAATAAAAAGCAAGAACGCATTGTTCACATTTGGCACGTGTTTTTCCGAAGAGTTGTAGCGGGTATATCACAGTCGAGTACGCTGGACTCTAGCCTTTCCGACTTGTTTAATATATCAATGTTTATAATTTTTTCAACAATAATTTCAAACTTAACAAAACTTCTTCAATAATATCTGCTCTTCACACACTTTTTTACCGGAGTGGTTTGTTTTTGACGTGCAAGCGATGAGTTTTTTTTCGCCCTTCTTACCATGACTTACCATGTCGCACGCGATAGACTTTAAAATTCTTTAAAAATCAGGCCTCTGCTTATAAGCACAAATTTTTTAATTAGTTATTTGTCAAAATATATGTTTGCATCATTTCTTTGCTCATTCTTCGAAATTAAACAGATATTGAAAAGAGCGAATTTCACCACATAACACTTACTTAAGTTCAAAACAGACCTTCCGCATTTCTTCGACTTTGCATTGAAGAATTTCAATATGTTATGAGTAAATGTAAAATATGCTTAAATTAGTTTAATCTAATAGATTCCCTATACAAATATGTGAAAAACATACTTTCATAACCTGAATTTGCAGGCTGCGGTTGACCTTTCTAGAGAATTACCCATATTTTATATATGTAAAACACGTAGATTAAGTTAATTTTAAATCACACGTAGATTCAGTTTATTTAAAATTTCAAGTATTACGCCCACTGCACATGCAAGCCGTTAACGTACGATTAATCAGCAAAGTATTAAAGTTATAATTTGTGTTTTTGATTACATGTACACAAATGGCTATTATCAGAATATGTTGCCCAAATTTCAATGGGATTGAACAAATAACTCAAAAATTTATTCAGGTTAACGTTTCAGTCCTAATGCTGTGCCAGCATGCTGCCGAGGATAGTTGACGTCGACGTCGCGCCTCTTTGCTTTACATCGAAAAAGCAATAAGTAGAAAAATAATTTTTGCAAAATTTACGGTATTGAATGATAAGTGTGGTATGCTTGTAACGGAATTTCGTAGTTGGGCGAAGGGTTTCCTACTGTCGAGTTTACTCTAAAAAAGACATCCAAATAAATTTGTATGCTATGAATTTTAAATATATTTTACTTTTTTGTAGTAAATGTTACTTATTTTGAGTGAATACTAAAATATATGTTTTTTTTTAATAAATTGTCTTTGTTTTTATGCCACAACCGTACTATTTTTATTATTTTATTAAATTTTTGGTAAAAATCAAAATGCTGCTCAGCAAGAACATGGCTCACCGATACCAATGGGTAATAATCTGATAAAGCAGCAAAGATTAGTGGTTCCCAATCAAGCGCCTCTACGGTGACGGTGATTTTTTATCAAGCAGAAACACATTCTTTAAGCATATCTGATTTTTTCCTCTTTTTGCAGCTGCATGGTGATGGTATCGTCCAATAATAACAATTTCAATGGGATTGAGATGTTTATATAATAATGTAGTTACCGATAGCGTAGATAACAATGAATGCAAATGACGTTATAATAATTACTGAGTCCAATAAACTGCTCGTTTTCACTAAAGCAGACACTAAAGATAAAAAATAAAGATGAGCAAATTGATGGTTACTTTATTCTTCGATGATCAGGTTAAGACTGACTATTTGAGTTTTCTGTTGGTGGCTTATCGACTAAGAACAAAGGATTTACATAATCTTGTGTGTGGACACTTATGTTGAGTGGGCCATTTTCCTTTTTAGGAAACATGAGATATTGCTTGTGCATGTCGCTGTGTACTTGAGTTGGTTATATTCTTGTTTGTTTATGTTAAGGGAATTTTAAATATGAGATCTTAAACAATTTGGCGACTATACAATGAATTGAATACTGTGAAATATGTTAATATGTCACTACCCTCCCCTTAAAAGGAAGTCCATGCTTATGCTGGGACTGATGGGTACAATGTGGGAAGTTCTTGTTGGGTTACATTTGTATTTTGTGTTTCCGTTCTTTTTATACCCGCTACTCGAAGAGTATAAGGGTATTATAACTTTGTGCCAACCGAAAACAGAAGGAGAAATCTCCGACCCCATAAAGTATATATATTCTGAATCAGCATGAACAGCCGAGTCGATATAGCCATGTCCGTCTTTCTTTCTGTCTCTGCTATTATACGAGCTAGAGCTACCAAATTTGGAGATAATATGTGTTAATTCTGCACGCAGATCAAGTTTATTTTGGATTTTTGCCACGCCTCCATCCGCTTCCATATATCGAAAAAAAGTCGATTGTAGCTGCAAATATAGCTCTACAGCAATCAATTTGTAATAAAAACCATGTGATAAAAACCAGCCTGCGGGCGTGTTGCGAAAGTTTCAATAAGATCGGCTGATAAATAAGGAAGATATTCAAGAAATAGTATTGCATAGGCAAAACAAATTAGAGACGGAAAGAAATAGACAATGTGTAAGAACATTGAAATAATATATATAATTATAAAAGGAATAATCAGTAAAACTAAAACTCTAAAACTAGAGGAAAAATCTGCAAGGGTATAAAACCTTTGCCATGCAGAAGGTCGCCCTTCTTTCTAGTCATACCCTTCGACCATTAAAAATTGTCAAAAAAGGGTGCACTTTGTGCAAATATATATAACAGTACATATTTTCTTGCTCAGGATCACTAACTGAGTCGATTGAGCCGTTTCAGTCTGTTTGTTTGAGGCAAAAGATCTTAGATCTTATAAAAGATAGGGACCCCAAGTTTGTCAAAACGGAAAAAGTTTATTTAAAACTCCAGATGCCACGCCCACCGTTTGTACCTGACGTACGACTTGAAACGCGAAAAAGAGAACGCGGGTATGCAAAAGATAAATGATATAGGATATAATTCCGAGGAAAGATTACTTAATTTATAGATAGGTAGGAGAGGATTTCAAATTTAAGGCATGCAACATAGGAAGCGTTAGAAACAAGAAAATATATTTTAATGTAGTCCCAACACAATACCCTAAACGGATAGTGAAGGGCATAGTTCGACATACAATTAGGAAGAGTTAGTTAGTAAGTAATCACGATTTATTCAACAAGGGACAGATAAAGTGTAGCTGCCTAACCAGGTTAATACTATCTATGTCACTTGTATGAGGTTTATAATAAATACTACAGCCAGCATGGTTCTATGATTAGATAGAGAAGGGAAGTTAAGTAGGAGAAGTCTACTAACATAGGAAAGAAGTCTTAAATTTAATTTAAATTGTGCTTATAATTTTATAACGGATTATTACAATTGTAACAATTATTACAATTACTGTCGGGCGCGCTCGACTGTAGCCTTCGTTACTTGATTTTTTTTTTTTTTGGACGTTGATACAATGAATGTATAATCAGGTGGTCCTTGCAAAAACCAAGCCGATGCTTGTTACGCGCAGATCCCAGACACAGCGAATCTCCACCTCCCGCCCAGCCGACCGAGGGGCACAGTCGTCTGTCGTACGACTCGAAACGCGAAACGCGAAATAGAGAACGCGGGCATGCAAAGATACCGAGATAGAAAAGAATTTTGAGGAAAGATTACTTAATTTCTAGATAGGTAGGACAAAATTTCAAATTTAGAAAAAGGAAAGTAAAGATTAGTATAGTCCGAACATAATACCCTAAACGGATCGTGAAGGGCATAGTTCGACCTACAATTAGGAAGAGTTAGTGGTAAGTAATTACGTGTTAATCTACAAGGGACAGAAAAGTGTAGCTGGCTAACCAGGTCAACACTGTCAATGTCACCTTGGATGAGGTTATTAATAAATACTACACCCAGCATGGTTCTACGATTAGCTAGAGAAGGTAAGTTAAGTAGTAGAAGTCTACTGCCATAGGAAGTAGGAAGTCTTAAATTTACGTCCCAGTTAAGGCCTCGTAAGGCGAAAATTAAAAAATTTTTTTGTACAGATTCAATGCGGTTTTTGTGAGTAGTGTACAGGGGACACCATACGCACGATCCATATTCCAGAATTGGACGAACAAGTGAGGTGTAGTATGTATGTAATGTTTTAATAATATTACTACCTAGTATTTTAAATATATAGTACATCGGCTGTATAAAAAGTTCCAAACGATTTCTGAAATAAAGTTTGTTCTTCATTAATTGTCTTACAGTGGGCCAATACACAACCAGGAAGTACATTTCTTTGCTTAAAGTTAAGTCAAATCAAATGCTTAACACCTGCTCAAGGACCCAGGATAGTAACAGCATTTGCAACAGCCGCAGTCATATTAACGTCCACAAGAGCTATAAGGACTCTTTGAAGGAAAATATCAATATACCATAACTGAGAGATTATTTAGTAGCTATGGTGAAAACTTTTCAAGCTTACTTACCGTCCACAAACCGGACCTACTCATGTGTTCATTGTCGTGCGCATCTAGCTTCACACGACGAGCTCATTTCGAAGTCTTTTCAAGGCAGCCAGGGGCCAGCATATCTTTTCAACTCCGTAGTGAATGTGGCCTGTGGACAGACGGAGGAGCGCGTCCTGCTAACTGGACTTCATGCGGTTGCTGACATTTACTGTCAATGCTGCAAAACACCGCTGGGTTGGAAGTATGAACATGCCTACGAGTCCAGCCAAAAGTATAAGGAGGGAAAATTTATCATTGAGCTGGCACACATGATTAAGGAAAACGGGTGGGATTGAGCGTTGATGTGTAGCTCATGTGGTGATTGGTAGACAGACAAGCGGACGGCCTAGTGGTATAGAATACGTGAATAGCTGGAACAGCATCAACGTAACGTCAATAAAATTTTATGGCAATGCGAGTACAAGCAAAATGACATTGGACTAATGTTAAAGTAAGCGAAAAGGAAGGCAAACGCAAGTCAGTGTTTCGAAGGCAGTTCTGGCGAACGTAAGAGATCGCTTGAGTCCAAAGCTTAAAAGTACCACACTATTATATAGTACTAAGACACACACATACACAACATCACTATACACCAAATTACCTTCAATAGACACGGATAATTATTCATTAACCGAAGCTCCAAAAAGAGATTTCTGCGCTAGTATCAGTAAATCGAGCTGATAATAATAATTGACCCGTGCCTCTATCTACTCCCTTACCATTAGCTAGATGTAGTGTTCCATCGTTCCTTCTTATGCTTCCAACTTGACTTGCATTTGGTTTTAATAGTGGCAAATGAGTTTCATATTTAAAGTATCCAGTTAATCGTAACACATAAAATTCTGATTTGCTGTTTTACGTACATACCTATATGTACAGACAGACATAGTCTGCATATTTTTGGTGTTTTTTATTTTTTTTATGACTTATGTCAATGTAGAAAAGTAGCAATCAAAACACTTGCACTGCCAATATATGAAGAGTGCGGAAGATAAACTTACACAATCATACAAAAACACACACACAAATTCATCTTCGAGTATTTCTTTAATAAAAAATAATAAATTATTTAATTGCAATTAGGCTTAAAAATTTTAAAGCAAAATATTTATATATATTTGTGTAAAAGCTCAAAAATGCAGCAAAACATTTTTTTTAATCGATTTACATATTTATTGTAAAAATGTAAGTGCCTGTTAAATTTCAAAACCACTGACAAATGAATAACGAAAATGCTAAGCAGTAAAAATAGGCACTAGGTAATGTTGCTTTGCCAGCTTTATTCCGAACAAATTTTATTCTTTTCTTTTAGCCAAGTCGGGAAAATTGCAGCTAAAAGTTCCTGATCTTAACGTTTAATTAGACGTTTACATTGGTGGGTGCGTGCAATTATTTAAATAAGCAGACGAACATAAATTAATTAAATATGCAAAAAACTGCCAATAACTATTCGAGTTAGTAGTTATAACTAAGTAAATGTAAATAATAATATCTATAAACATATAAACTTGTATTTTGAAACAATCTTCAACATGCCTACCTATGTGGGCTTTTCAGTGCACTTTACACCTTTAAACGGAAATAGTATTAAAACAATTTAAGCACAAAGGAAAAACAGTAAGTAAACTAAAGCAGTGTTCAGTAAAAAAAATGTTTTCTGCAGTTTCACTTTCAGTATAAAACGGAAGATCGGAGAAGAAACAAACTACAACCCAAAAGTTCGACGAACTTATTCGACACTTAGCTCCTAACGATGAAATTTGTTTGGATCTGATGGAATATGTTATGTTAGACGTCCAAATGATGCCTTCGATCCTTAAGACACCGTTAAAACTGTTGAATTTAGAAGTGCAAAAGACACCGTCTTTGCAATATTTTTCTAACTTTGTATTAGGACCTTTGCTTATTTTTTCTTGTCAAACTGGACACTGCACAGTAGGCAAAATTGACTAGCTGGCGGCGCTTAATTCATTACTTTTTAGTTATTTTTTAAGTTTTTATACCCTTGCAGAGGGTATATTAATTTTAGCCAGAAGTTTGCAACGCACCTTAGGAGACATCTCCGACCCTATAAAGTATATATATTCTGAATCAGCACCACCAGAGGAGTCGAAAAATGGATGTCCGTCTGTCCGTCCGTCCGTCTGTTGCAACGTAAATTAGTCCCCCAGTTATTGAGCTATCTTCATGAAACTTTGCTCACAAGCTTCTTCTGCCCTCTTTAAATAAGTCGGAACGGGCCAGATCGGACTGATATATCGTATAGCTGTCATGGAGCCTATCGGCCGATTTTCGTTATATTTCAAGATATAGCTATCAGGCTTACCACATCCAAATCCAAGTGTGTCCCTAATAATAAAGTTCGAAATCGAACTTTTATAACTTATAACGATCAACGATCGGCCTAATGAAGGTTCATGTTGCAATTTTATGGAAATCTGAGTACTATTACATATAGCTGTTAAACAAAAAAATCATGTAGCTGTTATTCAAACGCATTTTTTAATGAGAACTTTCCAAATTTATTTATATTTTATGACCAACAGATCCTTTACAACACAAAGACATTTCCTCATAACATTTTGTGTTAAGTATATAAGAAATCCAGGTATATACAAAAGCATTAAAAAGGTAGAATTATTTTTTTTCGAAACAGGTGTTTGATTCATAGCCTTAATCAGGTAAAAATCTTGACTTCCTGTACTGTTATAATTGTTCAATAAATACCACAGAAACCAGCAGCAATCCAAATATATTTTATATTTTGTATAACTGCAAGGGTATGAAACCTTCGGCAAGCCGAAGGTAGCCTTGTTTTCTTGTTTAATTTTATTTTCTTTAATAATTATTTTTTTTTGATTCCCTATGTCAATAATTTCATTAAGGTCTGGTAAGTTTTTTTTATTAATTAACAAGTTTTGTATAAAACTTTTTGTATACTTGTGATTAGAAATTATACATTAACATTTTGGCAACGTTTGATGTAAATCGATCGATTACAAAATTTAAAAAAATGCACTTAAAATGCATTTTGTATTTACAAGCATGTCCTGCAGAAATTTCAGCATAAATTTTGAGAAAATGGTCTCTTTTGATATTGCAGAATGTTTTTTATGATAGATACTTATTGCAAAAATAGAAAAAAAGTATCGAAAGCTACAGTAGAGCGCGCCCAACAGTATTATATTCCTCGCCCAATTTTGAAAATCCGCTACGACAATAATTTCAGCACCGACAATAATTTAAATAAGAGAATTCTGCATTAATCTAAATTATTCAAACAAACAGATGCACGCGCAAAAAGTCAAGTGGAGCGTCAAAACATCGGTCGACGTCAACTATTCATAGCAGCGCCAACCAGAGCGCTTTGAAATAAACTTCATCTGCGGATGATAGATTGGAATCTTCATGCCAAATCTGATGCCTCTAGCTTTTTTAATATCTAAGATCTTAGATAAGATCCTGAGCAATAATATATATACTTTGTGGGGTCTGCCAAGCCTGTTCTTACATTCTGCCTGTTACTTACATTTGCACAAACATAGTAAACACCTTTTGGACTATTGAAAATGGTAGAAGGGTATAAAAAAAGGGTTGTATAGTGTACTCAATTTATCGACGTTAGGAAAGATGGAGGAAGCATGAGTAGAGTGGGCACCTAACCTGATGTCTGAGTCTAAGGTTATAGATCCTTGACATGGAAGTATCCCAATTATATTCCTGAAATGTCCTCTAGCAGATAAAGGGTGTTGGCCAATCTTCCTTTCACGTGAACTTTCAGGTCTACTGGCGCTATTAAAATTGGCAGCAACTCAGTGCGAAATTGCGCTTGATCACTACTTGGTCGCCTTCAAAGAATCGTGGCTTAGCCTTCAAATTATAGCTGCGTTGATTCTGCTCGTACGCCTTAAAAAAATTCTTATCAATTTTTGAGCGAACCAACTACAGGCAATCCGGCTTTAACACGTTCGGTTTGGCATGCTAAGCTTCCTCAGCAACTGGTAATCAGATCCATGCGTGACATGCCGATGGACTGATTCAAAATCTTTTGTAGCGAAGATCACATATGCTCTCCGCGCCGTATTGATTGAGTTATTCAATCGCTCCGCTGCGTTTGACTGAAGTGTATATGCACCCGTGCAGATATGACGGACTCCGTACTTCAGGAAGTTCGTGAACTCATGGCTTTTAAATTGAGTGTCAATATCGCTTACGACTACTTCCGGCATCTTCACGGAAGCCTCGCAAGTTCGTTCATTCCACTGAAATGCCTTGGCTCCGTCCAAGTAATTCGGAATGAACCGCTGATACCAGCAAGTCATCACTCAAAACCTTCGAAGCTGCTTCTGTGTCTTTAGAACATGAAATTCCTCGACCGCACGATTCTTGCCCGGAGTGACCCTCCGAGGTAATCCATCTTTCTGAAGCAAAACTGACTTTTCTGGAGGTTGAAGGTCATTCCAGCCTTACACAACTGACTCGTAACCTTTGCCATGGTAACATAGGAGCCTCTTCGATCACAATAGCCAGCCTCTATCGATCTTAGCGAACAGAAGTCTTTCCTTAGTCGGAGACAAGGGTTAAACCTTTGCTTTATCGACTTTGTGTCTGCGGTATCGATAGTATGCTAGATGTGTGTCATCACAGACTTGTACAGACTTATCTATATTATATTATTATCTACATTTTAAGTGTAGAGAGCCAGCTTGTTTGGGTTGCTTAACTGAAGCATTTATTTCATATGCGTTCTTAAGCTTAATAAGGAACAACTTAACGACTTAATGGCTAACTGTAACGCTTCAGGCGTGGGTCTCTTACTAACTAACTACAAATATTGCGCGCGGAACTATCGATTGTTTTCGACGATGGCGGGTTGCCAGATCGGGCTGACATCTACTCCGCCATCAGTGATTTCGTCGGTAGGAGACGAGAACGAGATCTGTTGTGGAAGCTGAACAGGTGTTGTAGGAGGTGATCCTGGAAGTTGTGAAGCTTCGTGTGGTGGTGATGGGCTAGCAGGTTCATCGCCTCTGGCCGGAGTGTCCACATTGGCCAGAAAAGCAGACTTAAAGAGATCGATGGATATCGTCTTTTCATCGCCGTTTATGTTGATAACAAAAACTATCGTTTACACGGCGTACAACTTCAAATGGCCCAGTATAAGGCTGCTCAAGTGATTTTTTGACGGATGCTACATGCCGCAAAACGTGTGGGCATGTATGGAGATCTTTGGCGACAAACAATTGTGGCTCGCAGTTATGCGCTGCCTGTGAAGCTCTGATTGTCCGTATGTGCTGACGAAGTTTTTCCGTTGCCGGTGAAATCATAGGACCAGGTGTCTCCGAAGAGCTGAAGAATTCATGTGTCGGTCGTAAGGCTGTGCTGAACAGTAGCTCTGAAGGTGAAGATTTAATGTCCTCCTTGAATGCTGTGCACAGTCCGAGCATGACGGTAGGCAGCAAGTCCGGCCAAGGAATGTGAGACTGGGGATGATACGTCATGGTCCGAATCCTCTCAGCACCAACAAGCTTTGTTATTTCGGAATACAAGGCAGACTCGAATTGAGTGCCCTGATCTGTGGTGATACTAAGGGGTGTGCCAAAAAGACAGAGCCATTGCGTATAAAAAGCTGATGCAACTAATTTTTCTCACATGTTACTAAGTGAGATTGGCAGTGGCCATCTTCTGAACCGGTCGATGATGGTGAGACAAAAGCGGAGATTGTTGACACGAGGTAACTCGATGAGATCCAGGTGAATGTGATCGAAGCGCTGATCCATATTAATCTACCCAAAAGCTGTGCATCTGTGTCGTTTGATTTTAGCACGCTGACACGGTACACACTTTCTGCACCAAGCTACAGCATCACTGTTAATTCCTGGCCAAACGAATCGCAGTTTTAATAAACGTGCACTTTTACCGCCTGGGTAAGCCAGATTATGAACCGCATTAAATATCCGCTGTCGTAAGGATTTAGGGATGTATGGGCGCGTTCGTCCAGTTGATTTATCGCACAAGATGTCGTGTTGATTAATGTGCAGTGTCTGGAGTTCCAAAGATGTATTCTGTGACAGTTACGTTAGCTCGTTGTCAGCTTGTTGAGCCTCAAAAATGGTTTGTTCATCGAGATTACTTGGCATGCAGATGGCATTTATATGTGACATTGCGTCCGCTACAGTGTTATCTGGTCCTGGTGTGTTGACAATCTCAGTTGAAAACTGGGCAATAATGTCAAATTGCCGCAGCTGGCGAGGAAAAGCTTTTAATGCTTTTTTAGGGAAAGCGTAAATGAGCGCATTGTGATCAGTTTGTATGACGAAAGCTCGGCCTTGTTTGAAAAACAGACTGGCTGCAAAAACTGCTAGGAACTCGCGGTCGTAAGTGCTGTAATATTTCTCGGCTGGTGATAATTTCCGTGAGAAAAATAAGACTGGCCGCTTTCTATCTGTTCGAGGGCAGCTCCAATGGCAGTGTCGGAAGCGTCAGTCTTTAATGACAGTTTGACCGCCGGTGCGAGAAATGTTGCTCTGACTGCGCTTTCCCTGCTTACATTTTTCAAAAGCCTTTAAGCATCCTGTGAGTTGAATTTGATTTTTGCAGCACCTGGGATTAGTCGTCTATAGTAGTTGAGTATTCCCAAGAATCTTCGGAGCTCCAGGATTGTTGTTGGTTTCGGGATGTTTCTTATCGCTTCAGTTCATTCGGCGTGTGGCCTGAAACCTTTAGTATTGACCGTAAAGCCCAAGAAGATAACCTTTGCCAAATTGACATTTTTGTGGGTTTATGATCAGGCGGTTTTCCTGGAGTACCTTAAGTACTGCTGATAAGTGCTTAATATGCTCCTCGTGCGACTTTGAATAGATGATTATGTCATCGATGTAGCACACAGCAAATAACAGGCCATGTAGCCAGTTATCCATGTGACGTTGAAAAGTTTACACAGCGTTACGCAACCCCGGTGGCATCCCGGTGAACTCAAACTGCGAAATTTGCGATTATTAAGCAAAGTATTGAAGTCTTAACATTCTGGAAGTCTTAACATAGAAGTATCCCAATTCTATTCCTGAAATGTCCTCTAGCAGATAAAGGGTGTTGGCCAATCTTCCTTTCACGTGAACGTTCAGGTCTACTGGCGCTATTAAAATTGGCAGCAACTCAGTGCGAAATTGCGCTTGATCACTACTTGGTCGCCTTCGGAGGATCGTGGCTTAGCCTTCAAATTATAGCTGCGTTGATTCTGCTCGTACGCCTTAAAAAGATTCTTATCAATTTTTGAGCGAACAGGCAATCCGGCTTTAACACGTTCGGTTCGGCATGCTAAGCTTCCACAGCAACTGGTAATCAGATCCATGCGTGACATGCCGATGGACTGATTCAAGATCTTTTGTAGCGAAGATCACATATGCTCTCCGCGCCGTATTGATTGAGCTATTCAATCGCTCCGCTGCGTTTGACTGTAGAGTATATGCACCCGTGCAGATATGACGGACTCCGTACTTCAGTAAGTTCGTGAACTCATGGCTTTTAAATTGAGTGTCAATATCGCTTACGACTACTTCCGGCACCCCAAAACCCCTTGATCTTCACGGAAGCCTCGCAAGTTCGTTCATTCCACTGAAATGCCTTGCCTCCGTCCAAGTTATTCGGAATGAACCGCTGATACCAGCTAGTCATCACTTAAAACCTTCGAAGCTGCTTCTGTGTCTTTAGAACATGAAATTCCTCGACCGCACGATTCTTGCCCGGATTGACCCTCCGAGGTAATCCATCTTTCTGAAGCAAAACTGACTTTTCTGGACGTTGAAGGTCATTCCAGCCTTACACAACTGACTCGTAACCTTTGCCATGGTAAAATAGGAGCCTCTTCGATCACAATAGCCAGCCTCTATCGATCTTAGCGAACAGAAGTCTTTCCTTAGTCGGAGACAAGGGTTAAACTTTTGCTTTATCGACTTTGTGTCTGCGGTATCGATAGTATGCTAGATGAGTGTCATCACTCTCGAAGACAGGAAATATGATAACTACGCCATTAAGCTGCGATTTTCGGACCTGTGTCAAATCTTGCTGAGGCGAGTCGGGCTTGCACTAAACTTAAATTATGGAAGTTGTAACAATGGAGATTCTGAATCGTTTCAAGAAATCCATTATACAAATGCGATTCTTCTTAATGGCTGATTCCGAAATTCACGTATACGAGTTACAGACCATGATTTACTTGAAACAGTAGCGCTATCATGAAAAATCTCGGCTCTGTGTTGATAAGATTTAGACTTAGATCTTGGCTTTTATAAAATCTGGAGAAACCAAATTTGGATGGAGGTAGTTTCCTGTATATCATGAACAGTTTATTTTAAAGTTCACATGCCACTTCCACCGCCCCTGCGTAATTTTCGATTATTAAGCAAAGTTTTGAAGTCTTAACATTCTGCTTTGGTATAGATGAATAATATATGGACCTATCCACCAAATAATCCGGTCGGACCAATAGCACAGATGTTATTCAATTTAATTTATTTATGAGTAGTTGACGTTGATGTCCCGAAGTGGCGCTTTGTTTTGACGCGTGAGTCTGTTTGTGTGAATAGGAACGAATAAGCAAAAGGTGGTAGAATAATTTGTACAGACTTATCTATATTATATTATTATTTACATTTTAAGTGTAGAGAGCCAGCTTGTTTGGGTTGCTTAACTGAAGCATTTATTTCATATGCGTTCTTAAGCTTAATAAGGAACAACTTAACGACTTAATGGCTAACTGTAACGCTTCAGGCGTGGGTCTCTTACTAACTAACTACAAATATTGCGCGCGGAACTATCGATTGTTTTCGACGATGGCGGGTTGCCAGATCGGGCTGACATCTACTCCGCCATCAGTGATTTCGTCGGTAGGAGACGAGAACGAGATCTGTTGTGGAAGCTGAACAGGTGTTGTAGGAGGTGATCCTGGAAGTTGTGAAGCTTCGTGTGGTGGTGATGGGCTAGCAGGTTCATCGCCTCTGGCCGGAGTGTCCACATTGGCCAGAAAAGCAGACTTAAAGAGATCGATGGAGATCGTCTTTTCATCGCCGTTTATGTTGATAACAAAAACTTTATCGTTTACACGGCGTACAACTTCAAATGGCCCAGTATAAGGCTGCTCAAGTGATTTTTTGACGGATGCTACATGCCGCAAAACGTGTGGGCATGTATGGAGATCTTTGGCGACAAACAATTGTGGCTCGCAGTTATGCGCTGCCTGTGAAGCTCTGATTGTCCGTATGTGCTGACGAAGTTTTTCCGTTGCCGGTGAAATCATAGGACCAGGTGTCTCCGAAGAGCTGAAGAATTCATGTGTCGGTCGTAAGGCTGTGCTGAACAGTAGCTCTGAAGGTGAAGATTTAATGTCCTCCTTGAATGCTGTGCACAGTCCGAGCATGACGGTAGGCAGCAAGTCCGGCCAAGGAATGTGAGACTGGGGATGATACATCATGGTCCGAATCCTCTCAGCACCAACAAGCTTTGTTATTTCGGAATACAAGGCAGACTCGAATTGAGTGCCCTGATCTGTGGTGATACTAAAGGGTGTGCCAAAAAGACAGAGCCATTGCGTATAAAAAGCTGATGCAACTGATTTTTCTCACATGTTACTAAGTGAGATTGGCAGTGGCCATCTGCTGAACCGGTCGATGATGGTGAGACAAAAGCGGAGATTGTTGACACGAGGTAACTCGATGAGATCCAGGTGAATGTGATCGAAGCGCTGATCCATATTAATCTACCCAAAAGTTGTGCATCTGTGTCGTTTGATTTTAGCACGCTGACACGGTACACACTTTCTGCACCAAGCTACAGCATCACTGTTAATTCCTGGCCAAACGAATCGCAGTTTTAATAAACGTGCACTTTTACCGCCTGGGTAAGCCAGATTATGAACCGCATTAAATATCCGCTGTCGTAAGGATTTAGGGATGTATGGGCGCGTTCGTCCAGTTGATGTATCGCACAAGATGTCGTGTTGATCAATGTGCAGTGTCTGGAGTTCCAAAGATGTATTCTGTGACAGTTACGTTAGCTCGTTGTCAGCTTGTTGAGCCTCAAAAATGGTTTGTTCATCGAGATTACTTGGCATGCAGATGGCATTTATATGTGACATTGCGTCCGCTACAGTGTTATCTGGTCCTGGTGTGTTGACAATCTCAGTTGAAAACTGGGCAATAATTGTTTGAAAAACAGACTGGCTGCAAAAACTGCTAGGAACTCGCGGTCGTAAGTGCTGTAATATTTCTCGGCTGGTGATAATTTCCGTGAGAAAAATAAGACTGGCCGCTTTCTAGCTGTTCGAGGGCAGCTCCAATGGCAGTGTCGGAAGCGTCAGTCTTTAATGACAGTTTGACCACCGGTGCGAGAAATGTTGCTCTGACTGCGCTTTCCCTGCTTACATTTTTCAAAAGCCTTTAAGCATCCTGTGATTGGAATTTGACTTTTGCAGCACCTGGGATTAGTCGTCTATAGTAGTTGAGTATTCCCAAGAATCTTCGGAGCTCCAGGATTGTTGTTGGTTTCGGGATGTTTCTTATCGCTTCCGTTCAATCGGCGTGTGGCCTGAAACCTTTAGCATTGACCGTAAAGCCCAAGAAGATAACCTTTGCCAAATTGACATTTTTGTGGGTTTATGATCAGGCGATTTTCCTGGAGTACCTTAAGTACTGCTGATAAGTGCTTCATATGCTCCTCGTGCGACTTTGAATAGATGATTATATCATCGATGTAGCACACAGCAAATAACAGTCCATGTAGCCAGTTATCCATGTGACGTTGAAAAGTTTACACAGCGTTACGCAACCCCGGTGGCATCCCGGTGAACTCGAACTGCGAAATTTGCGATTATTAAGCAAAGTATTGAAGTCTTAACATTCTGGAAGTCTTAACATAGTTGGAACCCAATTCTATTCCTGAAATGTCCTCTAGCAGATAAAGGGTGTTGGCCAATCTTCCTTTCACGTGAACGTTCAGGTCTACTGGCGCTATTAAAATTGACAGCAACTCAGTGCGAAATTGCGCTTGATCACTACTTGGTCGCCTTCGGAGGATCGTGGCTTAGCCTTCAAATTATAGCTGCGTTGATTCTGCTCGTACGCCTTAAAAGATTCTTATCAATTTTTGAGCGAACAGGCAATTCGGCTTTAACACGTTCGGTTCGGCATGCTAAGCTTCCACAGCAACTGGTAATCAGATCCATGCGTGACATGCCGATGGACTGATTCAAGATCTTTTTGTAGCGAAGATCACATATGCTCTCCGCGCCGTATTGATTGAGTTATTCAATCGCTCCGCTGCGTTTGACTGTAGAGTATATGCACCCGTGCAGATATGACGGACTCCGTACTTCAGTAAGTTCGTGAACTCATGGCTTTTAAATTGAGTGTCAATATCGCTTACGACTACTTCCGGCACCCCAAAACCCCTTGATCTTCACGGAAGCCTCGCAAGTTCGTTCATTCCACTGAAATGCCTTGCCTCCGTCCAAGTTATTCGGAATGAACCGCTGATACCAGCTAGTCATCACTTAAAACCTTCGAAGCTGCTTCTGTGTCTTTAGAACATGAAATTCCTCGACCGCACGATTCTTGCCCGGATTGACCCTCCGAGGTAATCCATCTTTCTGAAGCAAAACTGACTTTTCTGGACGTTGAAGGTCATTCCAGCCTTACACAACTGACTCGTAACCTTTGCCATGGTAAAATAGGAGCCTCTTCGATCACAATAGCCAGCTTCTATCGATCTTAGCGAACAGAAGTCTTTCCTTAGTCGGAGACAAGGGTTAAACCTTTGCTTTATCGACTTTGTGTCTGCGGTATCGATAGTATGCTAGATGTGTGTCATCACAGACTTGTACAGACTTATCTATATTATATTATTATTTACATTTTAAGTGTAGAGAGCCAGCTTGTTTGGGTTGCTTAACTGAAGCTTTTTTTTCATATGCGTTCTTAAGCTTAATAAGGAACAACTTAACGACTTAATGGCTAACTGTAACGCTTCAGGCGTGGGTCTCTTACTAACTAACTACAAATATTGCGCGCGGAACTATCGATTGTTTTCGACGATGGCGGGTTGCCAGATCGGGCTGATATCGCCACATCTTCTCCGCCATCAGTGATTTCGTCGGTAGGAGACGAGAACAAGATCTGTTGTGGAAGCTGAACAGGTGTTGTAGGAGGTGATCCTGGAAGTTGTGAAGCTTCGTGTGGTGGTGATGGGCTAGCAGGTTCATCGCCTCTGGCCGGAGTGTCCACATTGGCCAGAAAAGCAGACTTAAAGAGATCGATGGAGATCGTCTTTTCATCGCCGTTTATGTTGATAACAAAAACTTTATCGTTTACACGGCGTACAACTTCAAATGGCCCAGTATAAGGCTGCTCAAGTGATTTTTTGACGGATGCTACATGCCGCAAAACGTGTGGGCATGTATGGAGATCTTTGGCGACAAACAATTGTGGCTCGCAGTTATGCGCTGCCTGTGAAGCTCTGATTGTCCGTATGTGCTGACGAAGTTTTTCCGTTGCCGGTGAAATCATAGGACCAGGTGTCTCCGAAGAGCTGAAGAATTCATGTGTCGGTCGTAAGGCTGTGCTGAACAGTAGCTCTGAAGGTGAAGATTTAATGTCCTCCTTGAATGCTGTGCACAGTCCGAGCATGACGGTAGGCAGCAAGTCCGGCCAAGGAATGTGAGACTGGGGATGATACGTCATGGTCCGAATCCTCTCAGCACCAACAAGCTTTGTTATTTCGGAATACAAGGCAGACTCGAATTGAGTGCCCTGATCTGTGGTGATACTAAGGGGTGTGCCAAAAAGACAGAGCCATTGCGTATAAAAAGCTGATGCAACTGATTTTTCTCACATGTTACTAAGTGAGATTGGCAGTGGCCATCTGCTGAACCGGTCGATGATGGTGAGACAAAAGCGGAGATTGTTGACACGAGGTAACTCGATGAGATCCAGATGAATGTGATCGAAGCGCTGATCCATATTAATCTACCCAAAAGCTGTGCATCTGTGTCGTTTGATTTTAGCACGCTGACACGGTACACACTTTCTGCACCAAGCTACAGCATCACTGTTAATTCCTGGCCAAACGAATCGCAGTTTTAATAAACGTGCACTTTTACGACCGCCTGGGTAAGCCAGATTATAAACCGCATTAAATATCCGCTGTCGTAAGGATTTAGGGATGTATGGGCGCATTCGTCCAGTTGATGTATCGCACAAGATGTCGTGTTGATCAATGTGCAGTGTCTGGAGTTCCAAAGATGTATTCTGTGACAGTTACGTTAGCTCGTTGTCAGCTTGTTGAGCCTCAAAAATGGTTTGTTCATCGAGATTACTTGGCATTCAGATGGCATTTATATGTGACATTGCGTCCGCTACAGTGTTATCTGGTCCTGGTGTGTTGACAATCTCAGTTGAAAACTGGGCAATAATGTCAAATTGCCGCAGCTGGCGAGGAAAAGCTTTTGATGCTTTTTTAGGGAAAGCGTAAATGAGCGCATTGTGATCAGTTTGTATGACGAAAGCTCGGCCTTGTTTGAAAAACAGACTGGCTGCAAAAACTGCTAGGAACTCGCGGTCGTAAGTGCTGTAATATTTCTCGGCTGGTGATCATTTCCGTGAGAAAAATAAGACTGGCCGCTTTCTAGCTGTTCGATGGCAGCTCCAATGGCAGTGTCGGAAGCGTCAGTCTTTAATGACAGTTTGACCGCCGGTGCGAGAAATGTTGCTCTGACTGCGCTTTCAATACCCTGCTTACATTTTTCAAAAAGCCTTTAAGCATCCTGTGATTGGAATTTGATTTTTGCAGCACCTGGGATTAGTCGTCTATAGTAGTTGAGTATTCCCAAGAATCTTCGGAGCTCCAGGATTGTTGTTGGTTTCGGGATGTTTCTTATCGCTTCAGTTCATTCGGCGTGTGGCCTGAAACCTTTAGTATTGACCGTAAAGCCCAAGAAGATAACCTTTGCCAAATTGACATTTTTGTGGGTTTATGATCAGGCGGTTTTCCTGGAGTACCTTAAGTACTGCTGATAAGTGCTTAATATGCTCCTCGTGCGACTTTGAATAGATGATTATGTCATCGATGTAGCACACAGCAAATAAAAGGCCATGTAGCCAGTTATCCATGTGACGTTGAAAAGTTTACACAGCGTTACGCAACCCCGGTGGCATCCCGGTGAACTCACACTGCGAAATTTGCGATTATTAAGCAAAGTTTTGAAGTCTTAACATTCTGGAAGTCTTAACATGGAAGTATCCCAATTCTATTCCTGAAATGTCCTCTAGCAGATAAAGGGTGTTGGCCAATCTTCCTTTCACGTGAACGTTCAGGTCTACTGGCGCTATTAAAATTGGCAGCAACTCAGTGCGAAATTGCGCTTGATCACTACTTGGTCGCCTTCGGAGGATCGTGGCTTAGCCTTCAAATTATAGCTGCGTTGATTCTGCTCGTACGCCTTAAAAAGATTCTTATCAATTTTTGAGCGAACAGGCAATCCGGCTTTAACACGTTCGGTTCGGCATACTAAGCTTCCTCAGCAACTGGTAATCAGATCCATGCGTGACATGCCGATGGACTGATTCAAGATCTTTTGTAGCGAATATCACATATGCTCTCCGCGCCGTATTGATTGAGTTATTCAATCGCTCCGCTGCGTTTGACTGTAGAGTATATGCACCCGTGCAGATATGACGGACTCCGTACTTCAGGAAGTTCGTGAACTTATGGCTTTTAAATTGAGTGTCAATATCGCTTACGACTACTTCCGGCATCTTCACGGAAGCCTCGCAAGTTCGTTCATTCCACTGAAATGCCTTGGCTCCGTCCAAGTAATTCGGAATGAACCGCTGATACCAGCAAGTCATCACTCAAAACCTTCGAAGCTGCTTCTGTGTCTTTAGAACATGAAATTCCTCGACCGCACGATTCTTGCCCGGAGTGACCCTCCGAGGTAATCCATCTTTCTGAAGCAAAACTGACTTTTCTGGACGTTGAAGGTCATTCCAGCCTTACACAACTGACTCGTAACCTTTGCCATGGTAAAATAGGAGCCTCTTCGATCACGATAGCCAGCCTCTATCGATCTTAGCGAACAGAAGTCTTTCCTTAGTCGGAGACAAGGGTTAAACCTTTGCTTTATCGACTTTGTGTCTGCGGTATCGATAGTATGCTAGATGTGTGTCATCACAGACTTGTACAGACTTATCTATATTATATTATTATCTACATTTTAAGTGTAGAGAGCCAGCTTGTTTGGGTTGCTTAACTGAAGCATTTATTTCATATGCGTTCTTAAGCTTAATAAGGAACAACTTATCGGCTAACTGTAACGCTTCAGGCGTGGGTCTCTTACTAACTAACTACAAATATTGCGCGCGGAACTATCGATTGTTTTCGACGATGGCGGGTTGCCAGATCGGGCTGACATCGCCACATCTACTCCGCCATCAGTGATTTCGTCGGTAGGAGACGAGAACGAGATCTGTTGTGGAAGCTGAACAGGTGTTGTAGGAGGTGATTCTGGAAGTTGTGAAGCTTCGTGTGGTGGTGATGGGCTAGCAGGTTCGTCGCCTCTGGCCGGAGTGTCCACATTGGCCAGAAAAGCAGACTTAAAGAGATTGATGGAGATCGTCTTTTCATCGCTGTTTATGTTGATAACAAAAACTATCGTTTACACGGCGTACAACTTCAAATGGCCCAGTATAAGGCTGCTCAAGTGATTTTTTGACGGATGCTACATGCCGCAAAACGTGTGGGCATGTATGGAGATCTTTGGCGACAAACAATTGTGGCTCGCAGTTATGCGCTGCCTGTGAAGCTCTGATTGTCCGTATGTGCTGACGAAGTTTTTCCGTTGCCGGTGAAATCATTGGACCAGGTGTCTCCGAAGAGCTGAAGAATTCATGTGTCGGTCGTAAGGCTGTGCTGAACAGTAGCTCTGAAGGTGAAGATTTAATGTCCTCCTTGAATGCTGTGCACAGTCCGAGCATGACGGTAGGCAGCAAGTCCGGCCAAGGAATGTGAGACTGGGGATGATACGTCATGGTCGGAATCCTCTCAGCACCAACAAGCTTTGTTATTTCGGAATACAAGGCAGACTCGAATTGAGTGCCCTGATCTGTGGTGATACTAAAGGGTGTGCCAAAAAGACAGAGCCATTGCGTATAAAAAGCTGAAGCAACTGATTTTTCTCACATGTTACTAAGTGAGATTGGCAGTGGCCATCTGCTGAACCGGTCGATGATGGTGAGACAAAAGCGGAGATTGTTGACACGAGGTAACTCGATGAGATCCAGGTGAATGTGATCGAAGCGCTGATCCATATTAATCTACCCAAAAGCTGTGCATCTGTGTCGTTTGATTTTAGCACGCTGACACGGTACACACTTTCTGCACCAAGCTACAGCATCACTGTTAATTCCTGGCCAAACGAATCGCAGTTTTAATAAACGTGCACTTTTACGACCGCCTGGGTAAGCCAGATTATAAACCGCATTAAATATCCGCTGTCGTAAGGATTTAGGGATGTATGGGCGCATTCGTCCAGTTGATGTATCGCACAAGATGTCGTGTTGATCAATGTGCAGTGTCTGGAGTTCCAAAGATGTATCTTCGGAGCTCCAGGATTGTTGTTGGTTTCGGGATGTTTCTTATCGCTTCCGTTCAATCGGCGTGTGGCCTGAAACCTTTAGCATTGACCGTAAAGCCCAAGAAGATAACCTTTGCCAAATTGACATTTTTGTGGGTTTATGATCAGGCGGTTTTCCTGGAGTACCTTAAGTACTGCTGATAAGTGCTTCATATGCTCCTCGTGCGACTTTGAATAGATGATTATGTCATCGATGTAGCACACAGCAAATAACAGTCCATGTAGCCAGTTATCCATGTGACGTTGAAAAGTTTACACAGCGTTACGCAACCCCGGTGGCATCCCGGTGAACTCGAACTGCGAAATTTGCGATTATTAAGCAAAGTATTGAAGTCTTAACATTCTGGAAGTCTTAACATAGTTGGAACCCAATTCTATTCCTGAAATGTCCTCTAGCAGATAAAGGGTGTTGGCCAATCTTTCACGTGAACGTTCAGGTCTACTGGCGCTATTAAAATTGGCAGCAACTCAGTGCAAAATTGCGCTTGATCACTACTTGGTCGCCTTCGGAGGATCGTGGCTTAGCCTTCAAATTATAGCTGCGTTGATTCTGCTCGTACGCCTTAAAAAGATTCTTATCAATTTTTGAGCGAACAGGCAATCCGGCTTTAACACGTTCGGTTCGGCATGCTAAGCTTCCACAGCAACTGGTAATCAGATCCATGCGTGACATGCCGATGGACTGATTCAAGATCTTTTGTAGCGAAGATCACATATGCTCTCCGCGCCGTATTGATTGAGTTATTCAATCGCTCCGCTGCGTTTGACTGTAGAGTATATGCACCCGTGCAGATATGACGGACTCCGTACTTCAGTAAGTTCGTGAACTCATGGCTTTTAAATTGAGTGTCAATATCGCTTACGACTACTTCCGGCACCCCAAAACCCCTTGATCTTCACGGAAGCCTCGCAAGTTCGTTCATTCCACTGAAATGCCTTGCCTCCGTCCAAGTTATTCGGAATGAACCGCTGATACCAGCTAGTCATCACTTAAAACCTTCGAAGCTGCTTCTGTGTCTTTAGAACATGAAATTCCTCGACCGCACGATTCTTGCCCGGATTGACCCTCCGAGGTAATCCATCTTTCTGAAGCAAAACTGACTTTTCTGGACGTTGAAGGTCATTCCAGCCTTACACAACTGACTCGTAACCTTTGCCATGGTAAAATAGGAGCCTCTTCGATCACAATAGCCAGCCTCTATCGATCTTAGCGAACAGAAGTCTTTCCTTAGTCGGAGACAAGGGTTAAACTTTTGCTTTATCGACTTTGTGTCTGCGGTATCGATAGTATGCTAGATGAGTGTCATCACTCTCGAAGACAGGAAATATGATAACTACGCCATTAAGCTGCGATTTTCGGACCTGTGTCAAATCTTGCTGAGGCGAGTCGGGCTTGCACTAAACTTAAATTATGGAAGTTGGAACAATGGAGATTATGAATCGTTTCCAGAAATCCATTATACAATTGCGATTCTTCTTAATGGCTGATTCCGAAATTCACGTATACGAGTTACAGACCATGATTTACTTGAAACAGTAGCGCTATCATGAAAAATCTCGGCTCTGTGTTGATAAGATTTAGACTTAGATCTTTGCTTTTATAAAATCTGGAGAAACCAAATTTGGATGGAGGTAGTTTCCTGTATATCATGAACAGTTTATTTTAAAGTTCACATGCCACTTCCACCGCCCCTGCGTAATTTTCGATTATTAAGCAAAGTTTTGAAGTCTTAACATTCTGCTTTGGTATAGATGAATAATATATGGACCTATCCACCAAATAATCCGGTCGGACCAATAGCACAGATGTTATTCAATTTAATTTATTTATGAGTAGTTGACGTTGATGTCCCGAAGTGCCGCTTTGTTTTGACGCGTGAGTCTGTTTGTGTGAATAGGAACGAATAAGCAAAAGGTGGTAGAATAATTTGTACAGACTTATCTATATTATATTATTATTTACATTTTAAGTGTAGAGAGCCAGCTTGTTTGGGTTGCTTAACTGAAGCATTTATTTCATATGCGTTCTTAAGCTTAATAAGGAACAACTTAACGACTTAATGGCTAACTGTAACGCTTCAGGCGTGGGTCTCTTACTAACTAACTACAAATATTGCGCGCGGAACTATCGATTGTTTTCGACGATGGCGGGTTGCCAGATCGGACTGATATCGCCACATCTTCTCCGCCATCAGTGATTTCGTCGGTAGGAGACGAGAACAAGATCTGTTGTGGAAGCTGAACAGGTGTTGTAGGAGGTGATCCTGGAAGTTGTGAAGCTTCGTGTGGTGGTGATGGGCTAGCAGGTTCATCGCCTCTGGCCGGAGTGTCCACATTGGCCAGAAAAGCAGACTTAAAGAGATCGATGGAGATCGTCTTTTCATCGCCGTTTATGTTGATAACAAAAACTTTATCGTTTACACGGCGTACAACTTCAAATGGCCCAGTATAAGGCTGCTCAAGTGATTTTTTGACGGATGCTACATGCCGCAAAACGTGTGGGCATGTATGGAGATCTTTGGCGACGAACAATTGTGGCTCGCAGTTATGCGCTGCCTGTGAAGCTCTGATTGTCCGTATGTGCTGACGAAGTTTTTCTGTTGCCGGTGAAATCATAGGACCAGGTGTCTCCGAAGAGCTGAAGAATTCATGTGTCGGTCGTAAGGCTGTGCTGAACAGTAGCTCTGAAGGTGAAGATTTAATGTCCTCCTTGAATGCTGTGCACAGTCCGAGCATGACGGTAGGCAGCAAGTCCGGCCAAGGAATGTGAGACTGGGGATGATACGTCATGGTCCGAATCCTCTCAGCACCAACAAGCTTTGTTATTTCGGAATACAAGGCAGACTCGAATTGAGTGCCCTGATCTGTGGTGATACTAAGGGGTGTGCCAAAAAGACAGAGCCATTGCGTATAAAAAGCTGATGCAACTGATTTTTCTCACATGTTACTAAGTGAGATTGGCAGTGGCCATCTGCTGAACCGGTCGATAATGGTGAGACAAAAGCGGAGATTGTTGACACGAGGTAACTCGATGAGATCCAGATGAATGTGATCGAAGCGCTGATCCATATTAATCTACCCAAAAGCTGTGCATCTGTGTCGTTTGATTTTAGCACGGTGACACGGTACACACTTTCTGCACCAAGCTACAGCATCACTGTTAATTCCTGGCCAAACGAATCGCAGTTTTAATAAACGTGCACTTTTACGACCGCCTGGGTAAGCCAGATTATAAACCGCATTAAATATCCGCTGTCGTAAGGATTTAGGGATGTATGGGCGCATTCGTCCAGTTGATGTATCGCACAAGATGTCGTGTTGATCAATGTGCAGTGTCTGGAGTTCCAAAGATGTATTCTGTGACAGTTACGTTAGCTCGTTGTCAGCTTGTTGAGCCTCAAAAATGGTTTGTTCATCGAGATTACTTGGCATTCAGATGGCATTTATATGTGACATTGCGTCCGCTACAGTGTTATCTGGTCCTGGTGTGTTGACAATCTCAGTTGAAAACTGAGCAATAATGTCAAATTGCCGCAGCTGGCGAGGAAAAGCTTTTAATGCTTTTTTAGGGAAAGCGTAAATGAGCGCATTGTGATCAGTTTGTATGACGAAAGCTCGGCCTTGTTTGAAAAACAGACTGGCTGCAAAAACTGCTAGGAACTCGCGGTCGTAAGTGCTGTAATATTTCTCGGCTGGTGATCATTTCCGTGAGAAAAATAAGACTGGCCGCTTTCTAGCTGTTCGATGGCAGCTCCAATGGCAGTGTCGGAAGCGTCAGTCTTTAATGACAGTTTGACCGCCGGTGCGAGAAATGTTGCTCTGACTGCGCTTTCAATACCCTGCTTACATTTTTCAAAAGCCTTTAAGCATCCTGTGATTGGAATTTGATTTTTGCAGCACCTGGGATTAGTCGTCTATAGTAGTTGAGTATTCCCAAGAATCTTCGGAGCTCCAGGATTGTTGTTGGTTTCGGGATGTTTCTTATCGCTTCAGTTCATTCGGCGTGTGGCCTGAAACCTTTAGCATTGACCGTAAAGCTCAAGAAGATAACCTTTGCCAAATTGACATTTTTGTGGGCTTATGATCAGGCGGTTTTTCCTGGAGTACCTTAAGTACTGCTGATAAGTGCTTCATATGCTCCTCGTGTGACTTTGAATAAATGATTATGTCATCGATGTAGCACACAGCAAATAACAGGCCATGTAGCCAGTTATCCATGTGACGTTGAAAAGTTTGCACAGCGTTACGCAACCCCGGTGGCATCCCGGTGAACTCGAACTGCGAAATTTGCGATTATTAAGCAAAGTATTGAAGTCTTAACATTCTGGAAGTCTTAACATAGAAGTATCCCAATTCTATTCCTGAAATGTCCTCTAGCAGATAAAGGGTGTTGGCCAATCTTCCATTCACGTGAACTTTCAGGTCTACTGGCGCTATTAAAATTGGCAGCAACTCAGTGCAAAATTGCGCTTGATCACTACTTGGTCGCCTTCGGAGGATCATGGCTTAGCCTTCAAATTATAGCTGCGTTGATTCTGCTCGTACGCCTTAAAAAGATTCTTATCAATTTTTGAGCGAACAGGCAATCCGGCTTTAACACGTTCGGTTCGGCATGCTAAGCTTCCTCAGCAACTGGTAATCAGATCCATGCGTGACATGCCGATGGACTGATTCAAGATCTTTTGTAGCGAAGATTACATATGCTCTCCGCGCCGTATTGATTGAGTTATTCAATCGCTCCGCTGCGTTTGACTGTAGAGTATATGCACCCGTGCAGATATTTTTCCGTACTTCAGTAAGTTCGTGAACTCATGGCTTTTAAATTGAGTGTCAATATCGCTTACGACTACTTCCGGCACCCCAAAACCCCTTGATCTTCACGGAAGCCTCGTAAGTTCGTTCATTCCACTGAAATGCCTTGCCTCCTTCCAAGTTATTCGGAATGAACCGCTGATACCAGCTAGTCATCACTTAAAACCTTCGAAGCTGCTTCTGTGTCTTTAGAACATGAGGTAATCCATCTTTCTGAAGCAAAACTGACTTTTCTGGACGTTGAAGGTCATTCCAGCCTTACACAACTGACTCGTAACCTTTGCCATGGTAAAATAGGAGCCTCTTCGATCACGATAGCCAGCCTCTATCGATCTTAGCGAACAGAAGTCTTTCCTTAGTCGGAGACAAGGGTAAAACCTTTGCTTTATCGACTTTGTGTCTGCGGTATCGATAGTATGCTAGATGAGTGTCATCACTCTCGAAGACAGGAAATATGATAACTACGCCATTAAGCTGCGATTTTCGGACCTGTGTCAAATCTTGCTGAGGCGAGTCGGGCTTGCACTAAACTTAAATTATGGAAGTTGGAACAATGGAGATTCTGAATCGTTTCCAGAAATCCATTATACAAATGCGATTCTTCTTAATGGCTGATTCCGAAATTCACGTATACGAGTTACAGACCATGATTTACTTGAAACAGTAGCGCTCTCATGAAAAATCTCGGCTCTGTGTTGACAAGATTTAGACTTAGATCTTAGCTTTTATAAAATCTGGAGAAACCAAATTTGGCATGGAGGTAGATTCCTGTATGTCATGAACAGTTTATTTTAAAGTTCACATGACACTCCCACCGCCCGTGCGTAATTTTCGATTATTAAGCAAAGTTTTGAAGTCTTAACATTCTGCTTTGGTATAGATGAATAATATAGGGACCTATTCACCAAATAATCCGGTCGGACCAATAGCACAGATGTTATTCAATTTAATTTATTTATGAGTAGTTGACGTTGATGTCCCGAAGTGGCGCTTTGTTTTGACGCGTGAGTCTGTTTGTGTGAATAGGAACGAATAAGCAAAAGGTGGTAGAATAATTTGTACAGACTTATCTATATTATATTATTATTTACATTTTAAGTGTAGAGAGCCAGCTTGTTTGGGTTGCTTAACTGAAGCATTTATTTCATATGCGTTCTTAAGCTTAATAAGGAACAACTTAACGACTTAATGGCTAACTGTAACGCTTCAGGCGTGGGTCTCTTACTAACTAACTACAAATATTGCGCGCGGAACTATCGATTGTTTTCGACGATGGCGGGTTGCCAGATCGGGCTGATATCGCCACATCTTCTCCGCCATCAGTGATTTCGTCGGTAGGAGACGAGAACAAGATCTGTTGTGGAAGCTGAACAGGTGTTGTAGGAGGTGATCCTGGAAGTTGTGAAGCTTCGTGTGGTGGTGATGGGCTAGCAGGTTCATCGCCTCTGGCCGGAGTGTCCACATTGGCCAGAAAAGCAGACTTAAAGAGATCGATGGAGATCGTCTTTTCATCGCCGTTTATGTTGATAACAAAAACTTTATCGTTTACACGGCGTACAACTTCAAATGGCCCAGTATAAGGCTGCTCAAGTGATTTTTTGACGGATGCTACATGCCGCAAAACGTGTGGGCATGTATGGAGATCTTTGGCGACAAACAATTGTGGCTCGCAGTTATGCGCTGCCTGTGAAGCTCTGATTGTCCGTATGTGCTGACGAAGTTTTTCCGTTGCCGGTGAAATCATAGGACCAGGTGTCTCCGAAGAGCTGAAGAATTCATGTGTCGGTAGTAAGGCTGTGCTGAACAGTAGCTCTGAAGGTGAAGATTTAATGTCCTCCTTGAATGCTGTGCACAGTCCCAGCATGACGGAAGGCAGCAAGTCCGGCCAAGGAATGTGAATCTACCCAAAAGCTGTGCATCTGTGTCGTTTGATTTTAGCACGGTGACACGGTACACACTTTCTGCACCAAGCTACAGCATCACTGTTAATTCCTGGCCAAACGAATCGCAGTTTTAATAAACGTGCACTTTTACGACCGCCTGGGTAAGCCAGATTATGAACCGCATTAAATATCCGCTGTCGTAAGGATTTAGGGATGTATGGGCGCGTTCGTCCAGTTGATGTATCGCACAAGATGTCGTGTTGATCCAAAGATGTATTCTGTGACAGTTACGTTAGCTCGTTGTCAGCTTGTTGAGCCTCAAAAATGGTTTGTTCATCGAGATTACTTGGCATGCATATGGCATTTATATGTGACATTGCGTGCGCTACAGTGTTATCTGGTCCTGGTGTGTTGACAATCTCAGTTGAAAACTGGGCAATAAAGTCAAATTGCCGCAGCTGGCGAGGAAAAGCTTTTGATGCTTTTTTAGGGAAAGCGTAAATGAGCGCATTGTGATCAGTTTGTATGACGAAAGCTCGGCCTTGTTTGAAAAACAGACTGGCTGCAAAAACTGCTAGGAACTCGCGGTCGTAAGTGCTGTAATTTTTGGTTATGTTGAAATTTTTACTTACTAGACATGTTTTGGCTTCGAATTCGGGTTAAGAAGGTCCAAAAAGATACAAACACATAAATCGCATATATATGGCCCCCATTATTTTTTGGGGCTTTGAAGATTTTTCATGTATTTGGAGGTTAAGTCGAAAATTTGACGTACAGGATCAATTTTTAATTGCAGAAACGGATTTAGAAGGTCAAAATACATGAGAAGACATATATCGCATGACCAGATCAGAATTCTATATGTTTTGGTGGGATTAAAAAAAAATATTCAAATTTGTGAGGTTATGTCGAAATCCAGACGTGATGGCGAAGTTCCGAAACCGGATTCTGATTCAGCGACCCAAAATACATATATCTGCATATGCCGCATACCCAGATCATGACATTTTTTTTATTTTGTGGGGCTCTGTTATTTTCGATAATGATCGCGTCGTCACATAAGTATTAAGTGGTTATAAGTTTGTAACGGAATTTCAAAATTGGGCGAAGGGTACTTACTGTCGGTCGAGTTCGACTGCAGCCTTGCCGACTTGTTTTTACAGCCGCTACTCGTAGAGTAGTAATGGTATTGTAACTTTTCTGCCAAGCGAAAATGTTTTTAATAGATCTCCGCTATTATAAAAGCTAGAGCTACCAAATTTGGTGACCATACGATATGTGTTAATACTGCATATTTTGGATTTTTGCAACGTCTTCATCCGCCCCCATAAATCGAAAAAAAAAAATTGATTGTAGCCGCAATTATAGCTCTATAATAAACACTTTATATACTTGTTTATATGCGTTTTTGTCTGTTTTTATACCCGCTACTCGAAGAGTATAAGGGTATTATAACTTTGTGCCAACCGAAAATGTTTGTAACAGGCAGAAGGAGAAATCTCCGACATAATGTATATATATTCTGAATCAGAATGAAAAGCCAAGTCGATATAGCCATATCCGTCTGTCCGTCCGTGTGAAAACCTAGATATCAGCGAGCTAGAGCTAGAGCTACTAAATTTGGAGACAATATGTGTTAATTCTGCACGCAGATCAAGTTTATTTTGGATTTTTGCCACGCCTCCATCCGCCCCCATAAATAAAAAAAAATCGATTGTAGCTGTAAATATAGCTCTAAAGAAAAGATTCTTTATACCACCATGCGGGTGTGTTGCGTAAGTTTCAATAAGATCGGCCGATAAATAAGGAAGATCGGCCATTGCGTAAGAAATGCAGTGGTTGAGTGGTGATGGTAGTTGACTGTTAAGCGAGAGGTCCAGAGTTCAACTCCTGGGTGTGCCGCGGCGACTTATATTTATTTTTTTTGTATCTTATATATTTGTATACCCTTGCAGAGGGTATATTAATTTTAGCCAGAAGTTTGCAACGCACCTTAGGAGACATCTCCGACCCTATAAAGTATATATATTCTGAATCAGCATCACCAGAGGAGTCGAAAAATGGATGTCCGTCTGTCCGTCCGTCCGTCTGTTGCAACGCAAACTAGTCTCTCAGTTTTTGAGCTATCTTCATGAAACTTGGCACACAAGCTTATTATTGCTGTAGGCTGTAAATAAGTCGGAACGAGCCAGATCGGACCGATATATCGTATAGCTGTCATAAAAGCTATCGGCCGATTTTTGTTGTTTTTCAAGATATTGCAACAAGATGGCAACAAGATGGCAAATCCTATTCTTATTACATTCTTAATGTGCTGTCAAAATTGTATCAAAATCGGACCACTATAACATATAGCTGCCATAGGAACAATCGGCTGAAATCAGGGTTTTTGTATGCAAACCTGTTTTGTTTTTGGAAATACCGCACATTATCAATACTTTTTAATGTTATACAGTAACCCGCCCTTAGTTTTTCCATTTAAATATCTCAGACGTTTATATTCTATAGCTGCTATAGGAACAATCAGTCAGTCCGTCTGTCTGTTGCAACGCAAATTAGTCCCCCAGTTATTGAGCTATCTTCATGAAACTTTGCTCACAAGCTTCTTATTTCTGCCCTCTTTAAATAAGTCGGAACGGGCCAGATCGGACTGATATATCGTATAGCTGTCATGGAGCCTATCGGCCGATTTTCGTTATATTTCAAGATATAGCTATCAGGCTTACCACATCCAAATCTAAGTGTGTCCCTAATAATAAAGTTCGAAATCGAACTTTTATAACTTATAACGATCAACGATCGGCCTAATGAAGGTTCATGTTGCAATTTTATGGAAATCTGAGTACTATTACATATAGCTGTTAAACAAAAAATCATGTAGCTGTTATTCAAACGCATTTTTGAATGAGAACTTTCCAAATTTATTTATATTTTATGACCAACAGATCCTTTACAACACAAAGACATTTTCTCATAA